>JAMXBB010000011.1:893859-980321 GCA_024138015.1 Lumnitzera littorea
CCCCCCGCCCCCCCTTGTGTGTATGTCTTTTTTTTTCATTTTTTTTTAAACGAGAAAATGAGGAAAAAAGGAAAAAGGAGAAGAAAAAGAAAAAAAAAAAGGAAAGAAAATTTGTTGTTTAGACTAATTATAAAATACCACATGTCATAATCAAATATGTAGCCTAATGATGGCTTGATATGTAGCAACACAAGAAGTGAAAAAAGAAAAGGGTAAAAGGCATTTTTATGTCTTTAGTGAGATTTAAACCTTTGATCTCAAACCAAACTCAATGCAAGTTAGATTGTTAGCATATGTCTTACTTATATGTGCAATTAAATTGTACGTATGAACAAGGTTATCTTAAGCTAGATTCAAATATAAGCTCAAGCTTAACGGTTCTCTTTTTAAATTTATTTAAATGAAAAATTTATTCTATTAATTGGTGTATTCCTTAAAAAGTAGGAAGCTTATTTCAATTATCCCTCTTTGAGACCATGATAATTGGTATATTCCTTAAAAAGTGATCATGAAAAAAGAAAGCGCGTCTGTAAAAAGAAAAGAAGGGAAGGGAAGAGGCCATCTACAACTTCAATAGGTCAAAATTCAAATGGTTTCTCAAATGATCAATCTCCTTATTATATTACCATGTTCTCTTATCTTATAATTTATCTTCTACAATAATGATTCCTCCAATTTTGTACACCCTATCTTTGCGTTATTTTCCCTTTGTCAACGCATGACACCCATGTTGAAAACGTCCAATTCTTGGTGTATAATATATATATGTATATATATATCTTTAATATATTAACCAGAAAGAACCTTTTTAATTGTCACTAACTAATTAATTAATAATATCTTTAATATTTAAATTTAGCCAATTATCCTAATATCTTGCCTAATTGCTAATTAACTTGAAACAATCCTATAAACAATATTCATTTTACCGGCACTTACTTCAAACCATCCTTTAGTTATTGCTAGTCGTTCACCTACCAACTTCAAACCATCCTTCAGGCTTCATCCCATAAGCTACAAATACAAAGTTATTGCTTTCATTTAGCATAAGAAGGTTAACCATTTAAGTAACACATACCATTAGGATTTGAATATAATAACCATATAAATTTGTATTCGATTATTTTTTACAAGTAATACTATGAGGACAAGGATACTAAAAAAATAGAATATCATTTCAATGTTATATATTTTTATACTTGCAATGCGGGTACGTTGTCCACTCGTATATACAAAAGTAGTGAAAAGAAAAAAATTGAAAAAGTACATTAACAACTATGTGTTTGAATATAGATAAATGTAAACTCATACGATTACGGAGCCAAATTCCCTTTAATTAAGTCAATATTAGGTGCATCTACAAGAAAATATTCACTTAATAATACAATTATATTTCATTATATATATATATATATTTGTTAATGAATGTACTTGAAACATTTTCTAAAACTTTATAGGATAAAAAAAGTTCTTTTTAAAATGATTAATAATGCTCGGTGCATTTTATAAGAGATAAAAAAGAATAAAATGTTTTACCTTTTTACTTAACATGTGTACTAATTGAAGTTTAACCATTAATTTATAGAAAAAAATAAATTAATTTATATGTAAACTTGTATAAATTTTTTTTTTCAACAAAAATAGATCGGAGGAACATTTGAATATAAAATTGAAAGAAAAGCCAAAAGAACAAATATACATAAATATAAGTTTCTATGATTTCTTTTCATGATAGTTTTGTAAATTTGTTTTATTAGTAATGCTAAAAAAAATATCATTTTGAATGTAAATTATTACCCAATCAATTATTTAACATTCTATATTCATTTTCATAACATTAATTATAAAAGAAATGTTGCTAAACTAAGTCATAATTGGTATTATTTACTAATAATTTATTCAATAAGATTGGAATAATTGTAATATAGGTAAATTAATTATTTTTTTGCGTACTATTAATAAAAAAATACAATTTTAAGAAAATTTATTTAGTTCGATATGATTTTGTAATAAATAGATTGAACGCTATTAATTAGAGTAGACAAAATAGATTCAAAAAGAAAAATAAAAAGAGCGTGTCATTAAGTAATAAATGCATAAAAAACAAATAAAATTACATAGAATTGAATTCGAGACCTGTAATTTATGAAAACAAATCTTTAACCGCTTATCTACATCTAATGTAATGTAATCATGTGTTCTTTTAAAATATATAACACATATTGTTTCTATTTTAAAAGATTTAAAAAAATTATCTTTTTCCAAGGACTTAAGTAGACCTTTTCTTGTTTAAAAAACTAACTTTTTCTAGACTAGAGAAAGACTATTAGACATGCCAACTCACCTTATAGTAGATTAGCTTGCTTTGATCTGTAGATTAAGTGAGGCAGGTTAGCTTGTTTTGATTTGTGGATTAAGCTAGGTGAGCTAAAAGCACCCGTTTAAGTGGGTAAAATTTTTTTAGCTCAACTCATATTTTTAGACAAGAAATGGGTTGATTTATTTAACCTGATCTTCTTGTATAGCTCTATGTTTGATAATGATTACACTATTTTTCCTAACATTATTTAGATGATAAAATTTAAAAAATATTATTGGTTCATTTCAAATTCTTAATAGATTTTATCTACTTATTTTTCTCACTGATTCTCATTTCTCCAATTCTACATGGTAGATCATTGTAATACTATCAATTGAAACTATTCATCCCTGTACAAGAACCGTAATATGCCTTATGGATTACAAATCATTTCTTGACATATATCCCTATATATTGGTAGTTAATCCAATTCTTACTAGTACTTTCCTAATTTATTTTCTTGTTATACCAGATGGTTACTGTTCATAAGGCTCTCTAGACATGGGCTCCTCAGGCCTGTTTAGATTTGACACGTGTTGTCAACTAAGTTATCCACGCCGTGGGCTTAAGCCTTAAGCCTAAATTGATCGAGTCTAAGGAGCCTTTCTACTACGAGAAGTCATAAGATAAGAATGAAAGACTAAATCAATACCTACTTTTGATACATGTAGGACACATCGATAGCATGACCTCATTCTCCTTTACTTGCGGGAGAGGATCTTTTCTATTAACTAACCTCCAATTGTCAGCGCCATTCCACTCTAAAGACCAGCTTACTATATAACGGCGAATCTCTTTACACTTTGCGTACCAAGCTTGTCTATTACTCCAAAGTACTTTCTACTCCCTAAGAACTCATTGTTGACTTAAGCATTGGAGAGGTCATGCTAGACAACACCCTAGTGTCCTTTCACTACGTTCTATTTTGCAGGCTTGTTATATGTAGAGCCCAATTACTACTGCCGTATACTTTGAGTCAACATTTGGCGTTGTTTGTGGGAAACTGAATTCCTATACCCAAACCTCAAACACATACCCCATAAGCAATTTTCGAACATCATGTCTCAACATGATGAATAAGAGAACCACCGATTGGTAAACAACTAACCTGTAAGCACTTAGCCCTTCCCAATGGTTGCGCTGGAGGAGCACCTGGAGCGTGTGGTTGAGGAGTATGATGTGCAAAACAGGCTACTTCGTGCTCGCCTTAAAGAAGTAAAGAGGCACAATACACAAACCCACCCACTTGAAACTTCGAATGCCTATACTGGACAGAACAACCCACTACAACAGCAGTAAAATAGTAGGGATCAACAACCTGATCCACCCTTGCAGCAATAGCCAGCAAGGTTTATGGCCACCCGCAATCGAGCATTGGCTGGGAATGAGCAAGAAGTTGATTCGTAGGGAGTACAGGCTCATTCTGTAGCACGCCGAGCTCACCCAGTTGACGATACTGACCTTAATGAGCTCTGCACCATGGTAATAAGGCTCACTGAGTAGCAGGGGAGTAAGGTTGCTGGCGACGCCAGGCTAGTCGTTAGTAATAGGACCCTCTTCACTAAGGGTGTTTAGGACGAAGTGTTGCTTCCTAATAGCAAACTTTCGACCTTGGACTAGTACAATGGCACAGGTGATCTTAACGATCACTTCCTCCACTTCCGCACCCTTATGAACCTTCATGGTCATGAGGATGCTATAATGTGTAAGGTCTTCTCAAGCACCTAGGGGAAGGTAGCTTAGACATGGTTTAACCACTTCTCCGACAATTCCATCAACTCCTTTGATGAGCTAACGCAGAGATTCAGTCTCCACTTCAAGGTTAGTAAGCCCTCATCCAAGGACACATCATCCTTGTACCTCATAAGGCAGGGTAAAGGTGAGTCCCTGCATGACTACGTGGCTCGATTCAATAATGCCATGGTCGAGATCCCTCAATTAGACAAGAGAATTGCTATTCATGCCACTCAGCTCAACATCTGACCTTTGGTAGACTTTTTCCGTTCACTTGTGAAGAGTAAGTTGAATACCCTAGTCGACTTTTGGAATAAAGCCTAGAAGTACATTAATTAAGAAGACAACATTCATACCAGGTGCAATGTTGACCAAGAAAGGTTGGGCGGAAAGCAGGATAAAGAAAAATTGTCCATGAGGATCACCTCGACAATAGGTTGCCAAGCAGATTAGAGGGGTAGAGCTTTGGGAAGAAGAAATGTTGAGTCGAGTGAGACTCGCTCCCCCCTCTTATTTAGACCCAGTACATGCCCCTAAATAGACCCATTGCTCAGGTCTATTTCGAAGTGAAGCATTGGAATTTGGTCTTGAAGCCGTAGGAAATGTGGGGAAACCCCAATCGCCGAAACTCTGATAAGTACTATTAGTTCTACGATGACTATGGCTATACCATCAACAAGTGCCTTAAGTTGAAGAATGCCATCGAGTATGCTATTCAATGCAGTTTCTTCAACTAGCCCATCTGCGAAACAACAACCATTTTGGTGATGATAGAGATGGAGCACCTCGGAGGTGACAGATTGAGAATGCCCACACTGAGTAGAATAACAACCATTGTAATGACTACACCCCCAATGGTATTATTAACGTAATTATGGGGGGATCACACCTCGGGAGTTGGCTGAACACTAGTAGCTTGTTTAATGTCCCATCAAAGGTGTTGGTTGTAAGGGAGAAGAGACAAAAGTTGAATACTTCCATCTCCTTCTCTAATGAAGACCTTGAAGGGGTTGATATACCCCATCAAGATGCCTCAGTAATAGGAGAGAGGATCTTAAATTTTAAGGTCTTAAAAATTATGGTGGACACTAGCATTTCCACTGACATATTTTTCTTCCATACTTACGAGAGGATGAACAAGAAACTGCTAATAAAAATGAAGCCATACCACCATAATCTGATTGGCTTCAACAAAAGTACGGTTTGAGCTAAGGGGATCATTACATTAGACATGGAACTTGGCAATGATGACCATGTGGCGCGACGACCTGTAAAGTTTGTCGTGATTAACTGCCTTTCCCCCTACAATGTGCTCTTGGGAAGACCAAGCCTAAATGCGTTTGAGGTGATGACATCCTCCCTTTATTTGAAGGCCAAATTTCTAACCTTGACCGAGGTGGATGTATGCAAGTGTGACCAAAAGCTCTCACGAAAGCTATATGTTAGGGCCGCTAGCAGAGATGGCATCTTTATGCTAAAAATAGACCTGCAGGAGAGGTTGGTTGAGAGGGGCGAGCTAAGAGAAAAAACAAAGGAAGTCTAGATCAGGCACTCACTCGAGCAGACCATGAGAGTCAGGATTAAGACCCCACTCGAAGTGAAGGATGAAATCATCTCTCTTTTGTGAGCAAATTCAGACAAGTTCACTTGGTCAGTGTCAAATATGCCTGGAATCTTGCTCGACCTGGCAACCCATAACCTAAACATTGACACCACAATATGACCTGTCAAGTAAAAAAAGAGACATTTCGCCCCAAAGTGGCAAGCCGCAATTGAGGATGAGGTATAGAAGCTACTTAGGGCCAGCTTCGTAAGGGAAGAAAAGTACCCGACTTGGTTAGCAAACCTGATGCTAGTCAACAAGAGGAATGGGAAGTGGCGAATGTTCATCAATTACATCGACCTTAATAAAGCCTACCCTAAAGATTGTTTCCCTTTTCCAAGAATCTATCAACTTATTGATTTCACTTTAGGACATGCCTTGCTGAGTTTTATGGATGCCTTATCGAGGTATAACTAGATCAAAATGGACCCGAAGGGCGAAGCCCATACCTCCTTCGTTATGGATTACGGTACATACTACTACACTATGATGTAGTTTGATTTGAAAAATGCTAGGGCTAAATACCAACGGATGGTGACGAAATTGTTCAAGCCCCAGATTAAGTCCAATATGGAGGTATATGTCAATGATATGATTATCAAGAGCTAGAAGCTAGGTGTCAAGGACCTCCAAGAAGCCTTTGACCAGATGTTCATATACGATATGAAGCTGAACCCTTAGAAGTACATCTTTGGGGTCGGATTCGATAAATTCCTCGGTTTCCTAGTCACACAAAGAGGCATTGAGAAAATTACTACCATTAAGGGAATGAAGCCTCCAACCTCATTCCATGATGTACAAAAGCTCACTGGCATAGTAGTCACATTGAGCAAGTTCATCTTGAAGAGTACAGACAGATGCACGGAGTTCTTCAAAATCCTAAAAAATTTGAAGGGTTTTGAACGGACTCTGAAGTGCGTTATCGCTTTTCAACAGCTCTAAGACATTTTCGCATACCTACTGGTCCTCTCCAAGCCTATCTATGGAGAGGACTTATTTTTGTACCTGGCCATGAGTGATCAGATGCTCTCCTCTGTGTTGGTCAGAGCAGAGGGAAGAGAACACAGGCTTGTATACTACGTTTGCCATATACTCTATAGGCCTGAGGTTAGGTATACTTGGGCAGAAAAGTTTGCCTTGGCTATTGTCATCATAGCATGACAACTAAGGCCCTACTTCCAAGCATACCAGATAATCGTACTCGTTAATTAATCGTTGCGTACCATGTTGTAGAAACTCGATGCATTTAGACGGATGATGAATTACGTGATGGAATTAAGTGTGTATGGAATTTGGTATCAGCCATGAATGGCCTAGAAGATACAAGTGTTGGCCGACTTTGTGGTAGAATATACAGGAGAAAAGGAAGAACCATTGGGTAATGACAAATTGGTATGGACTCTCTACCTTGACAATCATCAACCTCAGAGGGTGGAGGTGTAAGTCTCATTTTGATTAGCCCATACAAAGTTACAGTCTGCTATGCCCTTAAGTTTGGGTTCGACTCCAATAATAACGAATCCAAATACGGGCCCTTATTGCCGGTTTTAAGTTGGCTAAGGAGATTTGGCGTCGAGCATTTACGGATCTTCTTAAACTCTATGCTTGTTGTCTAGCAAGTTCGAAGCGAATACAAGGTCAGGGATGACACTATGACTAAGTACCTTGAAAAGGTGAAGAGCCTTCTAGTCGAATTCCCTTCGTGGATTATTACGAAGATCCCTTGACTCAAGAAGTCAGCTGTAGATTGGCTATCCAAGCTCGCCTTTATTAAGATACAAAAGCTCAAGGTAAAGGATAGGAAAATCTTCATAAAATACCTACCAGAGAAGAGCATAACTTTGGGTTTGGCTAAAGTTTTGGAATTGACCATAGCAACATCAAAGCCAAGCTAGATAAATCTTATCCGGAGTTATTTGGAGCGAGGCACTCTCTCAGACGACAGGAGGGAGGTAAAGAAGCTCCAATATCACGCTACAAACTATACGTTGGTTAATGGTGTCTTCTATTGCAAGAGAGTTAGCCTTCCCCTACTCTGATACCTCTGAGAAGGCGAAGGGCTGCATATCATGGAAAAGTTGCACACTGGGGTATGCAATAATCATATTCAATCCCCAAACCCTCTATCTCTGGGTGCTATAGGTCGGGTATTATTGGCCTACCATGAAGCAGGACATGAAAGCTGTAGCCCAAAAGTACCCGCAGTGCTAGAAGCACACGTCGCTTAGTCATGCACCTAACACCAGCCTCCAATCCCTGATCAACCCATGGCCGTTCACACATTGGGGTATTGACATCCTTGGTGCCTTCCCGAAAGCCTTGGAAGGACGACAGTTCATAATTGTTGCCATCGACTACTTCACGAAGTGGGTGGAAGCCGAAGCGGTGGCAAAAATCATGGAGAGAAGTGTTAAATCTTTCATTAAAAATAACATTCTCTCTTGGTTTGAGGTCTCTTATGCTCTCATTATGGATAACGGACAATAATTTGGCAACCCCAAGTTCAAGGAATTTTGCGCTGAGCACCACATCACCCCGTACTTCACTTCAATTGCCCACCCCTAATCGAATGGACAGGTCAAGGCAACTAATCGAATTATCTTGGATAACCTAAAGAATTGCGTTGACCAATCTCAAGGCATTTGGGCTAATGAACTGCCTAATATCTTGTATGGGTATAGGACTACCCATCACACTTCTACAGGCAAGACCTCCTTTTGCCTAGCCTTTGGGTTGGAAGCAGTCTTCCTTATCGAGCTTGAGCTTCTTAATATTTGGAGTCAAGTTTCAACGCTACCCTTAATGAGTTACTATTACAAGTAAGCGTCAACACCATCGAGGAAATCAGAGATCTTGCTACGACTTGGGTAACTGTGTACCAACATTGGGCTGCCCAATACTACAATAAGAAGGTTAAACACAAGGAGTTCAAGGCAACCTAGTGTGCCAAAAGCTGGAAGCCATGTGTTTGTGAGAAGGGCAGGGTAAGTAGGCCCTTAATTGGGAAGACCCTGTTAAAGTTAGGGAAAGCTTAGGCAACAGAGCATACAGACTAGAAAGATTAGATAGCGAGTTCTTCTTGCACACATGGAATGTTGATAATCTTCGGCTTTATTTTAATTTGCATATTCTTATGTATATCTTTCCTGAATAATGAAATGGAACAATTTACTTCACAATTGGTTGTCTACTGCTCTCTCTCTCTCTCTTTCTTTTGTTGTTATCCCAAACCTTGAAAGAACAAACGGTCCCTTTTTCGGGTAGGTCGAAATGCCATTAACCTGACCCTTCGGGTAACTTCGGCAAGGAGAAACACCCCTTACACAAAAAACTCCCACTTTTTAGGCAAGTTGGAACGCTATTGACCTGACCCCTCAGGTAACCTCGATAAGGAGAAATGCCCCTTGCATGGAGGAATGCTTACTTTTCAGGCAAGTCAGAAAGCTACTGACTTGACTCCCCTTAAGTGACTTCGAGACGGGGAAACACCCGCTACATATGGGTACTCCCACACGACATAGTAACAAAAGGTAAAAAAACAAAAAAACTAAGTCCAAAAGTGCACAATATGCGACATTGATATACTTAGGATTTCATTCATAAACTTTTAAATTATAAGGCTAAGGTTGACATTCTAACCTGAAATAAAAAAAAAAAAAGAAGAATTATTATTGCTTAAGATTAGCTAACTTCAGCAACTCTAAAAAGTCCAAAGCTTCGATCTGCTCAGAGTGTTGATCCGATGGTGCCACTTGAGGAGGCGAGTCTTGTCTCGAAGTAGAGGAGAGAGGTTGCTAATAAAGGTTGGCAGAAGGATTGCCTTGATCCTGATCTCTTTGAGGAGCATCCTCTAAGAAGACCTCCTACCAGGTTATTGGGGGAGGAGTAGATGTATGGGCAATCTGTTTGACCCCAACAGTAGAAGAGGTGCTTGAAACATCACTAGCTGCTTGTATGGCCTCCATTTCTCGCACTTCGATTTCCCTCTTCTCCTTGAAGGTGAGCGAGCCCTAGAAATCCAGGAAACTCAAGTTAAGGCTCGGATGGTGGGAGAGTACCTGCCTTCTAATGTAGCAGGGTGCAGTCGATGGATAAGCCTTCCAACTCTTCCAACCACTCTTCCATCGCTTGATAATCAGCCATGGCCTTCTTCATGGTAGTGTCACTGAAGACCTCTCCACTTCTCATCTTGGAGATCATCTCCTCCATCTCTAAAACCCTTCGCTATAGCTCCTGGACTTGCCGCTCCTGGACCTGCCGCTCCAACTCTTTTAGGCAAGTTGCCTTAACTTATAGGTATAAATATCCTTATACTTGTAGCTGTAACAGATCAGATTACCTTCAATACACTTAAGTACTTTCTTCTTTGCGTAAATACAGTTTGTTTACTCTTGGCATCACTCTTAGCCAGTAACCTTATTGAACTAATTCGTGCATTATATCGAATTATGATGTGAGTTTTCGGAAGTTCCATTGGTGCGTCATATCCTTTAGAGCTATTCGTGGGCTTACTTACTATTTTCATTCTTCTCTTTCACCCATTTGTACTTATCCCCATTAACCCTTTTTGAACATTCTATATAAGCTTGGACCCATCCAACGACAGGCCTTGCCTGTTCTTGGTCATGGTTCGCAACACCTTAGTATCAGAGTGGAGGTTTTGTGTGAGCTGTAGCTACTTCTTCTTGAGTTCTATTATACTCTGTTTTGCATGTGAGAAACAAAGTTAGTTACTGTGTTCATTTGACCACTATGTTATTAGCTATTCATTTTCTGAAGTGTTTGTTTGAATTTTGAATTTTGAATTTATGAGGAAAAATGATAGACCTAAGTATGAATGTTAGTATTGGTGATGACAGTGGAGTTGTTCACCATAGACAACAATCTCAAGGAACTCCCAAAAGCACTGATGAGAGACTTGATGAGGTAGCTAACCTCTTGGTAAATTTGACCTGAGCTATTCATGCATTATCTTGTTGACTCACTGAGGTCGTGTAAAACACTCTATAAGCTGCTCAACCTGTTAGAGGTTAGAACCTAGCTCGACTAGTTTGAGGTGGAAGAGTTAGCGGACGAGTAAGGCGAAAGATAGATCTGAGAGAGCTTGATGAGAAGGAAGAAGAGTATTTTAAAGAAGAACATGTATGAGTCCCTAGAGCATCCGATTATGTAACGCTTCGGATTCTGAGTTTCGATGGATTTGGGAATGCTGACGAGTATCTGGATTAGAAAGAGAAGGTGGAGCGTGTGTTTAATTACTATCAATATGAGGATTATGAGAAAGTCAGGACTGTTGCTGTTGAATTCTCCAGATATGCTGCCATGTGGTGGAAGAATTTTCAGGCCATAAGAAGAAGAGAGGGGTACTGAGAGATTAACACCTGGCTCGAGATGAAGAGAGTGCTCAGAAACAGATTCGTACGGGAAACATATCTCTAAGATACTTTCACTCGGCTTTAGAAGCTGAGACAAAGAGGCTGAACTGTTGATAAGTATGTTCAAGAATTCCAAATGCTTATGATAAGATGTGAAGTGTAGAAACCACCAGCCTGAACAGTTTCAAGATTTATTACTAGATTGAGAGGAGACATCCAACACACTGTGGAGCTCCAACGATTTGACACAATGGATGAAGCTATTAAGATTGCCCAGCGAATAGAGAGGTAAAAAAGGAGCTGAGTAATGACTAAAATGCAAACTAGTCGACTAGGACAAGCAAGTCACCGAACTCAGTCTAGTATCAAGTTGCGTAGAAGAGTTGATGTTAGAGCCGAGCAAAAAGGCCGACCTGATGGTGAAGTGCTGACCCGAACTTATGAAGAGGGGTAAGGGTCTAACAGGAAGACCAGCCAAATCAAGTGCTTCAAGTGTCAAGGATTCGAACATATGGCTACTCAGTGCCCAAACTGAAAGACGATGGTCGTTAAGGGAGACATCCCAAAGTTAGAAGTAGAAAGTACAGATGAAGAACCTGAGGAAGAGGAGGTTCCTACCAAGAAAAAACTGATCGAGGATAATGTGTTTCTCAAGGACTTAAACCAATTACTCATGGTTGTTCGGCATACTATGAGTATGGAACCCTCATGAGAGAATGAGTAGAGAGAGAATTTGTTTCATACCACCTGCAAGATGAATAATCAGATGTGTGCTCTCATTGTAGATAGTGGAAGTTGCACCAATGTAGCATCAGCCAATCTTGTTTCAAAATTGAAGCTATCAACTATTGTACATCCTAGGTTGTATAAGTTGTACTGGTTAAGTGAGAAAGGAGCATTACATGTTACTTAGCAAATACTGTTGCTGATCACTATAGGGAATTGCTCTAACCAGATCCTTTACGACATGCTGCCTATGTACACTTCCCATGTGTTGTTAGGTAGGCCATGGTTGTTTGATAGGAGAGTTATACATGATGGCTATTGGAACACGTATATGTTCGAGAAGGATGATTGGAAGGTCATGTTGAATCCAATGCCGCCAAGAGAAGTCAACAAGTTGCAAAAGAAAATTGCTCGCAGATCGAAGAAGGCTCTAGTGATGAGTAGAGCCGAGCTCCGAGAGGCCATTAATGCTGACGGGCCAATCCTATTGTTAGTCAGGTGATTGTTAGAAATGAAGGAGCGAGGTGAGCTTCCTTAGGAAATCAAGGAGCTGTTAGATGAATATGCCGACCTATTCCTAGAACAGTTACTTGAGGGATTGTCCCCCAACTCGAGGAATAGAGCATTGCATTAACTTAGTACTTGGCATTATATTGCTGAATAAGCCAGCTTATCAGATGAATCCCGAGTAAGCTTCTGAACTCCAACGTCAAGTCAATGAGTTGCTGGAGAGAGGTTATGTGAGAAAGAGTCTCAGCCCTTGTGCTGTGCTATGCTTGCACTTCTAGTGTCGAAGAAGGATGGAACTTGGCGGATATATGTTGATAATCGAGCCATGAACAAAATCACGATCAAATACAAGTATTTGATCCCGAGGTTAGAAGACATGTTAGATGAACTAAGTAGAGCCAAGATTTTTAGCAAGATTGATCTCAAGCTTGGTTACCATCAAATTCGCATGAGGACAGGAGACAAGTGGAAGACTACGTTCAAGACTCGACATAGACTTTACAAATGGATAGTCATGCCCTTCAGCTTATCAAATGTCTCGAGCACTTTCATGAGACTTATAAACCGTATGCTAAGACTTCTCATCAGGATGTGTGTCATGGTGTACTTTGACACATCCTAGTCTACGGTACCGACATGTTGAGTCACTGTAAACATCTTAGGGCAGTCTTGGATATCCTTGGTGCCAAGAGACTATTTGGTAACTTGAAGAAATATTACTTCTACCAGGAGGAAGTGGTATTCTTGGGGTATTTAGTCAGTGGAGGAGGCTTGTAAGTTAATAATGAGAAGATCAAAGCAATTGTCGAATGGTTGACTTCTATTACTTGTGCCGATGTAAGAAGTTTCCACGGACTGGTTTCATTTTACAAAAGGTTTATCAAGAATTTTAGCACTATCACCATGCTACTTATTAAGTTAACAAAGAAGAATACTAACTTCCGATGAGGGGAAAGGGAGGAGAGGAGTTTTGTTGACGTAAAAGAAAGATTGATCTCCGCTCCGGTGTTAGTACTACCTGACTGCAATAAAATTTTTTAGTTGAAATGCGACGCATCGGGTGTTGAAATAGGCGCTATCCTAATGCAGGAAGGCCTACCAATTGGCTTCCATAGTGAGAAGCTCCAAGGACCACAACTAAACTACTTTATGTATGATAAGGAGCTTTAGGCACTGATCCGAGCAATGCAAGTGTGGCAACATTATTAACTGCTAAAAGAATTTGTCATATATACTAACCATGAATCGTTGAGGTACCTCCGAAGTTAGATCAAGTTATCAAAGCGACAGGCGAGATGGCTTAAATTCCTTAAGGGGTTCAATTTTGTGATAAAGTGCAAGCAAGGAAAGAGTAATATAGTTGTAGATGCTCTTTCGAGGAGACATGTACTCTTATCAGAACTGCAGACCAGGTTGTTTGGTTTTGCAAGTATCAAAAAACAATTCTCTGGGGATCCACACTTTAGATCAAGAATTTTGTGATGCGTAGATGGGAGGACAGTGGACGAATATTATGTGGAGGATGGCTATTTGTTCCGAAGGGGAAAATTGTACGTATTGACTTGTTCTTTATGGAAATTATTAATTAGGGAAGCTCATAACGGAGGACTCTTCGGACACTTTGGAAAGAGGAAGACCAGGAAACTATTGAATAGCCGATTCTTTTGGCCGAGAATGCAAAGAGATGTACACCGAGTTATCGAAAGTAGTACTGTGTGCAAAAAGGCCAAGTACCGAATCGAATAAGGGAAAGCAATGCCTCTACTTGTTCTAATGAGGCTGTGGACTGAACTGAGTATGGACTTTGTTCTCGGACTGCAGCGAACTTCTCAAGGCAAAGATTTTGTAATGGTCACCGTAGATTGATTTAGTAAGATGGCATATTTCGTGCCCTGCACTAAAACTAATGACGCTTCGGCCATCGCTTCTTTTTTCTTACAGGAGATTATATGGATACACGGCGTGCCGAGGAGTGTAGTCTCCGACAGAGACCTGAAGTTCTTGAGCCATTTCTGAAGAATTCTGCGGCGTTAGCTGGAAACCAAATTACTCTTCAGTATCTCATGTCAACCCCAAACTGACGGCCAAACAAAGGTGGTTAATCGTACTTTGGGGTCACCCACCCAGCTACGGTAGGCAAGAACTTGGCTAATTAAGACGTCTGCTTATCAGTGGTCGAGTTCACTTATAACCGAACCGTACATGACACCACTAAGCAGACTCCCTTTGAGGTGGGCTATGGATTCAATCCCGAGTTACCCCTCGACTATGCTCCTGTATCAGCACCTGCGTAAGAGGACCCTAATACCTTAGCCAGGGCACAATCCCTTCGGCACATCTATGACAAGGTCACTCGGTACATCGACCAAGCTACCAAAAGAATGCAAGAAAAGACTAAGGATAGGTTCACCAAACAATTTCAGTTGAAAGACTTGGTATGCCTATACCTCAACAAGGAACGGTTCCCGAACAAAAGGAAGAACAAATTATCTGCAAGAGCAAAAGGACCTTTCAGTATCCTCCAGAAAATCAGTGACAACACCTATAAGTTAAAACTGCTTGAGGACTATGAGGTTTCTAACGCCTTCAACATTGCTGACTTCAGTTCATATTACCCTGACGAAGAACTAAGCAGACACCATTTGGATTTGATCCCAAATCCAAAATAACTTGGATGGAATGATGGCAATCAAGCTACTGGACCTCTGACCCGCAATGGAGCTTAAGGACTAAAGGGGCTAGCACGACGAATCTTTATATTCAAACCAACCCTTATCGAGGCTGAGTACTTCCTTGCTAAGTCACCTTTAATTCCGTGTCGTATGACTGCTCATTATTCTGTGGTATGCCGAGTTGATGATTATGCTCTAGTATCGAGCTATCCTATCACTCGACATCGTCTTTGCTGAGTTTACCGAGAAGCCGAGAGATAAAAAATCCAAATTGACCAAGCCATCCCTATTCAGACAAGCTCATCTACCCATACTTTTTGTCCGCATCTCCTAACAACCTCACCAATGCAGCATCGCCATGTGTATAATATCATACGTAGAATCTGTTGCACCAATAATTGTTTTCCTTATATATTCATTTTCACCTTTTTTTATCATGTATTTTACTTCTTTAGGAAATGTCTTTATTGTCTTTTCCCTTTTGGGCAAGTTGTCTTAATTTACGATAAATACCTTTGTACTTATAGCTATAACAGATCAGATTACCTTTAATACACTTGAGTACTTTCTTCTTTACATAAATACTATTTGTTTACTCTCGGCATCACTCTTATCTTTTCCTTTTAGTAAGATTAGGTAACGAGTAACCTTATTGGACTAATTTATGCATTATATCGAATTGTGCCGTGAATCCTCGAAAGTTCCATTAGAATGTCATTTCCTCTAAAGCTGTTCGTGGGTTTGTTTACTGTTTTCATTCTTTGCTTTCACCCTTTCGTACTTATCCCCATTAACCCTTTTTAAGCTTTCTGTAAGTTTGATCCATCCAGTGACTAGCCTCATCTGTTCTCGATCACGGTTCACAACAGTTAGGCCCCTTGCCCATCCCAAGCGCATCGAACAAATTCTTAGGAAGGGGATAGGGGAGAGGTATGCATATACATCCTTTAGGATAGCATTGATAATCTTGGCTTTATCCATTGCTTCTACAGCCATCCTAATAGGTTCGTTAAGTTATGCTAGCAATGCAACTTCGTCTTCTCCTGTTAGGGGGGAAGGGGGTAGGGAGATCACTCCTTGTCGTTTTAGAGTTAGTAAGGTTGAATCATGACAAGTCACAACTTACCTCACTTATGTTTGCTAACATGTTTACCAAAGCTGATGAAGAAGAAGGGAGTTTGAAAGCTTTTGAAGGAGGTTTGATGTAGTGCAAGAAAGTGGAATTTACAATAGTAAAATAGAGAGATTGTAGAAAAGTGGTCTCTCATTGTGACCTTGCTATTTTTAGATAAAGTATCTAGGAAGTCGTGTAAGCGGTTGTAGGGATCCGTATAAGCACAAGTCCCTTAAAATGTTGCACAATAGATACGTAGAATGAGTTTTGATTAGATGATCATCTTTAAAAGACAAAACGCATGTAGCTGTGCACTAGTATGTTATGACATGACACTTATCACATCACATTAAATGCACGGAAAACGAGCACGTAAGGGTCACAATTTGAAAAAGTTCCTTCTATAAGAAGTTTCCTTAAGGCCTATTTGACTTCCACCTAGTTTGCATGATAAAGATATGGTGCAATTGTGTCTGCTCGATCCATGACAAGTACTGTTCAACTAGACCAGTTCGTAGCCTTGAAGCGCCTTCTCAGTGAGATGAGAAGGTATCCTACTTTAACGCCCTAACCGAGGCTCCATTTCGCTTGGCTCGTTGGCACTTCGCTTCAACATAGTTGTTGACCACCTTGTTCTATTCCACCTTTGACATCCTCGGCCTAGGTATTCACTACCTTGGCCTACTGTTAACCTGGACTTACACCTTCACCATGTCGGTACTGTAGCACTAGCTCGAGCTCCTTTGAGTTAGATTGGTTGCGCCTGAGTAGCCCATATATCCCTTCTCCTTGCCTTTGCCTCCACAATGAGAGAAGGAGGGGTAGGTGGGGGGTGAGATTGCAAGTGTTTATAAGGTTCTCTAGACATGACCCCCTCAGGCCTATCCAGATCTGACATGCCTTGTCAACTAAGCTATCCTCGCTATAAGCTAAGCCCTAAGCCCAAATTGACCAAGCCCAAGAAGCCCTTGAACTGTTAGAAGTCATAAGATAAGAATAAAAGACTAAGTCAATACTCACTTTCGATATATGTGGGACACATCGACAATACAACCTTACTCTCCCTTACTTGCAGGAGAGGATCTTCCCCACTAACTATCCTTTAACTGCCAATACCTCTTCGCTATAAATACCAGCTTACTACATAACAGTAAATCTCTCTACACTTTGCGCATCAAGCTTGCTTGTTACTCTAAAGTACTTTTTACTCTCCAAGAACTTACTGCTAACTTAAATATCAGAATGGTCACATTAGACAAAACCTTGACGTCCTCTCACTGTGTTCTGTTTTGTAGACTTGGTACGTACAGAGCCTAATTACTACCGGCAAATACTTTAAGACGACAGTTACTAATAACTATATTCCAAGTTTACCAATTTTATTACATTTTATTTTATTTATACTTTGAGGATTGGGAATCGTCAAAAGAAGATTCATAAATGTTTAGAAATTTTAGAAAATAATAATTGAAATTTTAATTTATAAATTATTTTTCTGTACCATATATCAATAGACTTTATCACTATATTAATATTATGAAATTTATCTGCTCTGGTAAAGGTAGATAATAGATTCCACGCATGTAAAACCGATCGATTATTGATTTTATTCCTCCAATCAATAATCATGATCGCAAAAAAACAATGCTTCAATTTTCTTTTCTTTTTTTTTTTTTAGAAAGTTATCGTCACACAAATAATTACACATTTTGAATAATGAATAATGAATAATTACACATCAAATATATATAACATGTGAAGTGTAATAAGTGTACTAAATCTTTACATCCGACATTAATTAATAAGACCAAATGGTACTTCAAAAAATCTTTCCTTTATATTGTTGATTTCACTAGTAAGATATTATAATATTCAATTGTTCTTCAAATGGAACTTATTATTATTATTATTATATTTTCATATCCAATCCACGCAATGCATGGGAAATTATAAAAGAAAGGAGTATGACGTTTGATATCCCAATAATAATAATACTTGTTTGTTGGTACTGCATTCATATGATATGAACCCGGTTTCTTCTCACACTTCACTTTCTACAGTATATGTTTGGACTTGACAGTAGAGCTAGCTCATGATTTCGTAGATTTCCAAATTGCGAGCATCTTTTTCTCATGTGTTAGTTGAGTCATATATATATATATATCTCATAATACGAACGTTGGACCCAAAGTCATACAAATCTTGAGGGAAATCATACTCGTAAGTAGAACGAAAGAATTGAGAAGGTACACGCAAAGCATGTGACTTTGAAAGTCAATTTGTATTAATGTGAAATGGTTTTAACCATTAAATGCGAATGCATCCATTACATCACACGATATCCTTTTATGTTCTTGGAATCTACCAATAGATTTGATTTGTACAAGCTTAGAATTAAAAAGGGACATGTTTTTATGATCCTGTTGTAAATGGATATTATATATTAAAATTGCTCTAAACGTAAAACTAAACAAGGGAGATAATATAGTAATATGTAAAAACACCATAAAAACTTCTTTTATAGAGATATTATTCACTTAGTTATTAAATGTTGTATGGTTTTATCCCTTAGTGTAATAACTTTTTAGAAGGTCATTAATTTTGAGATTATTTTGATCCGAGTATGCTTAACTTTAAAATTGTAATAAACTCCAAATAGTTACACCAAAAGCATTT
Source organism: Lumnitzera littorea (assembly GCA_024138015.1). NCBI lineage: Eukaryota > Viridiplantae > Streptophyta > Magnoliopsida > Myrtales > Combretaceae > Lumnitzera > Lumnitzera littorea. The sequence goes on from JAMXBB010000011.1 coordinate 912,629, forward strand.
TGATAATTAAAGTCCCATTGTCTTCTATTTAGGAAGAATAACAATCTATCTCCCTTCCCACACGATCCATCTCATCCTCTCTAAAGGTTACCTATCCTGAGATTGCTATAGGTGAAACATGCTTAATTTCAGAATTTTAATAAATCTTAAAATGTTTCATCAAAAGATGACAAAAAGTGTTATTTTAAAAGCTAGAAAATCGAATCGGAATTTACTTCAACTAAGGAAAATAATACAAGAAGAAGTAAAAATATATATAAGGTGGCAATAATCCAACTTAAGGAAGGTCAATCAAATCAACTCGCCTAATTGATGTAGTCAACCGATTTAAATAAGGTTGGTCAATGACCCTTATAAATCAATCAACTAACCCTTTATGGGCTGTTTCATAAGGGGAAAAAAGACTTTTTATATTAAACCGCAGCCAAGGAGATATAGTGTAAAGGTGATGATGTGGTAGTTGTTTATTGGTTAGTCATGATGTTATCTATACCTTAAACCAAGTTTTTGTAAAAATATTCTTAAGTTAGTTTGAGTATTTAGAAGTTTTGTCTAAGTTTGAAACCCTTATGGCACTTTTGATTAGTTTTATAAAAGTAAAAGAGAATAGCATTTTATTTCTCTACTAACATGCCTTTAGCTGGTCATATACTTGTTCCACAAAATTGCCATGATTGCGAAATGAGGAGTTGCAATTTTTTTTCAAATTAAAATGAATAATTCTTTAATCTTTTCTAGTATATTTCCAAATATAATTATAAAATCTTAAGGGAATATTAAGCAATGGCTATTATTTTTTAGTTTTATTTCTTTAAGAATTACAATTTCTTTCTTACCTTATTCAATTTCATCTTGAACCCAACATGTTATAAGTATTTAATCAAAACCATAAATCTAGGTTATGATTTTGGTTTTATATAAGTGTTAGTATATGATGAGAATGCTTATGTGCATTGTATTAGGTTTTATATACATTGAGATTATAGAAAGATTCTGAATTTCTAAAATATCATACCTTCACCTGTTGAAAATTATCAACACCGAAAAAATTTAGCTCCAAAGCAATAGTAAGTCAATCGTTTGTATTAATATACAATTGTAATTAATTTTTAGGTCGATTTATTGCCTTGATACGTACTAACTAAATAACTAAATTAAGAAAACCTTCTAATTAGATGATCAATCAACCTAAAAAATTGATTATATGTATATATTCATGTAAACGACTGACGTAATATTGCAATAATGAAGCAAATAATTTTCCGTATAAACATTTTTTAAAGGATGATTTTTTTTTTTTTTTTGAAATTCATGATCTTTTTATAATTTTGATAGTTTCTGTACTGGTAGTATTATCATTTATGATGATTTAACTAATCACTTTGAAACACTACAGTGAAGGTGCTTCTTTTGGCTCACATTTTTTTAGAATATTTTTCTGGTTTTTGAAGACTTGGAATATATGATATATTCACTAGCTTATATCATTCAGTAAAATTATTAATTACATTGGCCCAAAAGTAGGAAGCTTGCTTTAATTATCCCAGTTTGAGAATATGATAACTGGCATGTTCCTTAAAAAGTGACCATGGAAAGGAAAACGTGTCTGCAAAAAGAACTAAATGTCAACTAGTCTGTATGACCACCTAAATGTCAAATGGTCTCTCTTATGAATCTCCGTATCATGTGACCCCGTTCACTTATCTTGCAATTTTTTTCTCTTACAATAATGATTTTGTACACCCTGTCTTCGCATTATTTTCCAACTGTGAACTCACGAGTCCCATGTTGAAAACGTACTTGTATGTGCTTGTCCAATTCTTATTACTATTAAATATATATATATATATATATATTATTAAAACAAATGAAGTCTTAAATAATTGTTTTTCTTAAAATTATATGTTTACCTCTATTTATTATTATTTAACAAAAAAAAACTAATAATAAAATTAACTATTAAAATTATAACTAATAAATAGATATATTTACTTACTCTTTTTTTCTCTCTCTTCTTTATTTTATATTTTCTCTCTCCCACTTTTCTTTTCTTGCACCTACATCTCTCTCTCTTTTTTTTCTTATTTTATATTTTTTACATATGAAACGCGGATGTATCAATCGCTACTATAATAAAATAGTAAAATAACTTATACATGTAGGTTTGGGATTCATCAAAATGAGAATTCATATATTTTTATGAAATTTTAGAAGATAATAATAGAACATTTATTTTATAAAGTTTTCAGTACCATAAACCTATAACCTTATTACTATATTAATGTTATGAAGTTTAGATACTCTGCCAAAGGTAGATAACAGATTCCACCCATGTCAAACCAATCGACTATTATTTTTATTCCTCCATTCAATAATCATCATCTATTAACCGTAAAAGGACTATTGCTTTATCATTTTTTAAAGTTGCCGTCGCACAAGTAATTACACATAATGAATAATGAATAGTAGCTGGTGACATTAATTAATTGGGAAATTTTAAAATGTAGTTACTCAAAAACGATTATATGATATGTCAAATTCGATTGTAGTAAAATCTTTCGAATTAATAAAGTCCATTAATAATAAAATAAGTTGTCGACAATCTTAATGTAAGCCAGTAACACCTTTTTGAAAATTATCGATAGCTAGTTTCGTCTATATTGTAAATAACCCTAGAATTATAGTAAAAAAAAGCTCATTAACAGTAAAATAGGTTGTTTAAATTTCATTATTAATGAAATTTATCATCATCATTATTATTATGTTCTAACATTTCAGTCCACCCAATGAATTGGGACATTATAAAAGAAAAGAGTGCGACTTGTGATATCCCAATAAGAATATTTAGTTAGTCGGTACTACATTCATACAATATGAACATGGTTTCTAACACTACCCTTTCTACAGGATATTTGGACTTGACAGTAGAGCCAGCTCATGTTTTCGTCGATTTCTGAATCAATCATCTTTTCCTATGAGTAGTTGAGTCATAATACGAGTGTTGGATCCGACGCCAATCATATTTGTAAATAAAGAATTGAAAAAGGACATGCAAAGCAGGTGATGTTGAAAGTCAACTTGTATTAATGTGAAAGGGTTTAACCGGGGACACCAAATTAATTCAATGCTTCCGTTACATTCAACAATATCCTTTTATGTTTTTAGAAGCTACCTATAGATTTGACTTACTACAGGCTTAGAATTAAAAAGGGATATCTTTTTATGATCCTATTGTGATGGTAATGAAAAATAAAAAAAGCGAAAAAAAGAAAAAAACCTCTAGTAAGCAGAAAGACTACTTTGTAACTAACTCAAGAAGATTCTCTTTTAAATCTTAGTAGTGTATACTCTAGGGTCGAAAACTCACTTGTAAAAAGAAAGTTTTAAGAATAATCAAATTAAACCATTCAGTCATGCTAAGCCTAAACATAGCTTTCCACATTAAGCCCCTCAACATATGATTTGTAAAGCCCCTTTGTATTAGCAACTTCCATAATAGTATTGCATCAACTCCCATAATAATGTCCATATAATCTCATACTACCATATACTATTTACTCTCTAAAACCCGCACCAAGTGTAAGGAGAATACTATTCTAATATCTTTTATATAGTTTAATAAGCACAATATAATTGCAATTCCCTCACAAACCTGGCAACCCATCAATGGATTGTAGCAAATTAAATGGAAAGATGAAATATGAATGTACAAGTACATCTAATCCACAATAGATTTTAGGAGTCAGTAAAAACGAAACTATATTGAACCTCACTAGATGTGCATCAACATTTCTACCATCGATATAACCTTTGCTTTATTTTACACTTCACTCATGATAAAGACTTTACCGATTCCACACTCATGGTAATACCATCTATTGTAACCTCTATTTTATCTCATAATTCACTCTTTCAATCCTCCTCTTCAATAAATTGTCTACACTCTTGAAGTTCTTGGCCGTTTTATGAATCTATCAATTTCATACTAGTCATAAGTACCTTTATTTTGATTTTCCTCTTTGTAGGTGCTTACTATTATATTATCATACTTAGAAATATGCACATTCGAGGATAAACTTTTCCGAGCCCGAGAGTGATTATGAGAATCATTTATTTTGTCATTATTGTATTTATTTTGATGACATATGATAGGGCATATAAAAACTTATTATTATTTTAATTTGTTTTATTTTGTTAGTAGATTTTATTTAATGAGATTTGTTTTATTTTATTATGAGACTTTATAAGGTAAGTGTTATATAGGTTTATTATTATTGGATTATTATTTATTTGTCCTTCGGATGAAAATTTCCTTATCATCATCAGTTATAGCATAGCAATGACTATTTCTTTTCATTTCCTTATCATTTTGTTTCCTTCTCTCTTTCTGGGGCAAGATGGCTGGACTCTTCAGCAGAGTAATTATCGATACATCATGCGATTTTCTAAAACTAGCAGACATAATTCGCGAAAATGAAGACATAAATATAGAATTCAAAGGATAGTTTTATGTTTTTATGATTCAAGTATACACCGTTTTACATATTGCACCGATAAATCAAACAATCTCTTACACATAGTTCGAGATACAGAACTGTTGAAACTAGGAAGCATAACATGTCCATAGTTAACACCAGACAGAGCGCGCCAACGGAGACAATTGACACCACCATAAGATACATATTGAAGATCTCTCTTTGACTTAGGGTCGGTTTCTATCAAATTGAAATGCCCAGCAAGTCTGCTGTAAGTTTTTCCAGCATCATTAGGGTAGCAACTTCCTTCCCACATGGACTCTGCAAGCCACTTCTCTCCCCTGCAGTTTTTTTTTTTTTCCAAAGTTGTTACTACATGTTCTACAAGTAAATTTAGATCCTCTCAATTTTTCTTCTCTTTCTTTCCCGTAATTTATAAATCAATAATTAAAATTATCTTGATTTTTGAAATACATTATAATATAATCATAACATCGTCTTTTTTTTTATAATCTTAATCATTAATTACATATAGTAAAATTTTAAGAGAATAAAATGAGAAAAACCGGGAGAAAAGGTAAATTGAGATCATCCATATCCATTTCCTGTACAAGCATATTCAATTTTTTTAGAATCAACTAGAGCTGATCTAAGAAAAACTTACTTACCGTAAAAGGAAAGCCGTTCACTGTCTGCAAAGGTATTATTATTAATCTGAGGTAGTTTAACCGGACATGAAGAGATCGGAAGAACAGGAAGGTTTTGACAGTTACAGATCTCAACCATGTATCCATCAGGGTCATGGAAGAAGAGCTGATCCACTTGAACACCACCGTCTTCCACGACGGCCGTGACGTACTCGATTTCCATGTCATCCAGTCTTTGCATAATCAGCTTCATGTCTGTGGTCTGAAAGGAAATGTGGTTGTCCTTGGGATTGATCTTGGCTTTCTTGGGCGGAACATTATCGGACTCCAGCAAATGGATTCCAATCCCATAGCTAAACAACCTAAATAAGTCGGAAAAAAAAAAAAAAAAAAGAAGAAGGCTAGTTTTAGTCATAATCATAGACTTTAAGGTACACTTTCTAACATTTGTGATCGATAAAGTTAAAATACGATTTGAACAATGCCATGGATCTATTTTTTGTACTTTAAAGGATATATTTCCGTACGAATACCTTTTTACACCTAACGATATTAGGATGATAATCTCGTTTTCGACATTTAACATATTAATTTAGTATGATTAATGATTGTTTTTGGTGAGTATAACACAGTGAACGAAGAAGAAAAAACACTCATGCATCCATATAGTGAAAGAAAGGAACACATTATTTGTATGTGAGAAAATTTTTTTTTTAAAAAAAAAGACTAAAGAGATTTGGAATATGGGACATACCAAGCTCCTTCAAAATCGAACGAGGAAGGACGTTTGATAAGCACAAATCCAAGGACATCCTCGTAAAACTTGACAGTCCTACTCACGGACTTGACAACAAATGAAACATGATTCAGTGCTAATAAAGGCATATCTGATCCTTTCATGTTGACCTCACTCTCTCTCTCTCTCTCTCTCTCTCTCTCTCTTTTGTAGGTGTATGAATCTCAATAGTATTGAAGTGACAACCCGTGAATCTCTCTTAGTATATGACTCGATGGGAGAGATTTGTTGGGCTTATATAGAGCGAGGGAAGTAGAGTTTTAATCATTACGACATCCCAAGTTGGGGATAATATATATAATAATATATCAATTTCAAAAGCTGGCAACCAAAGGAGAAATTAAACATTTCAAAAGGGTTTAACTAAGCTTAAAGTAATATATGTTTCATACCAAAATCAAATATGTACGAATCATATAGACAATAATATATCTTAAAGACTATCAAAACTACAAAATGATTATGACTTTCTAAATACCATACTTGTACGCTTTGAAAATTTTTGAGAATGCAAAAAAATTATTGCTCCAATACATTGCTAAGATAAAATCCTTTATGTTAGTGTATATACATGATTTATTATTATAGTCAATTCATAACCTGGTTATATTTGACCTACACAAAACAAGGGAATATCAATTAATTAAGAAGACCTTCAAATCAAATGATGAATCGACTAAAAAGATAATTGCAAATATATATATATATATATATATATATAAAATAAACCTATATCAATGTAGTGAACGAATAATTATTTTTGGTGTCAACATTTCTCAAGCGATGTAAGTGCAGAATTTTCTAAATTCTAGGTATTTTTTTTTTTATTTTAATAAGTTCTAAAGGCTGTTATTTTATTTCGTAAATGACCTTATATGGCTCACAGTTTTTCTAATATTCCACGGGTTCTTAAAAACTTGAAACTGTCTTTCACGTATTTAAATAATTTCAACACTTATTTCATTCACTAAAATTGTCGATGAAATTAGTCCAAAAGTAGGATTTTTTTATTGTCTGATTTTGAGATTATGATAATTGGGGAAAACGTGTCTGCAGAAAGAAATGGGCCAAACTAACAGGAGTATGACCATCTACAGGTCAAATGGTCTATATCATGTGATTCTCCTTATCATATTACCAACTTCACTTATCTTATAATTTTTTATTTTTTTTTTCTCTTACAAATAATGATTCCGCCGAATTTGTAATTGTACACCCTGTCTTTGCGTTATTTATTCCCTCTTTCAACGCGTGAGTACCCATCTTCAAAATGTAGAATTTTTTTTTTTTGTTTTTAATAATTTGGCCACCAAGTTCATACCTTTCACAGGGAGAAGTGAGATCTGAAACTATCCATATCATATGAGCTATATACCGCGTTTGGACAAACATCTTTAGATATACATTACACAAGCAGGGAGCAGGGTCTTATTATTAGTAATACTTTTCTAATTTATTATCTCGTTATACAATGTTGCTGTCCACTTTATAATAACTGAAAATAGATACTTTAAAATATTTTTAGTTGAAATTATAAATTAATGATTGAAATTATCTCAAATTTTTAAATATCAAATAATATCATCATAATATTATATTTTTTCTTATAATATCGATTGATTACATGTGGCTATAATTTCAATAGATAAATTTAGAATTTTTTTTTTATAAAAAACAAAGCCACACTCGAGAGAATTCAAATCCATTACAACTTTACTTATATATACCTTGGAACTAGGAACAATCATCAAATAAGGATTTATATATATATATATATATGAAAAATAGACAGAGAGAGAGAGAGTAAACGTATGAAACTTATTTCATGTTCTATACCATGGATAAATTCTTACTAATTTTATGAAATTTAGCTTCTCTGCTAAAGGTAGATCATAGATTCTGTGCATGTTCTATGATGAAATTGACAAAACGAGTGGTTGATTAACCTTGATATGTGTAGAACGACATTGCTTTTTTATTTTTATTTTCATTTTTCTTTAAATTTTTGCTTCCACCACACAAGTAATTACTCTTCGAAGAATTACTACCTAGTACTGAATGTATGTAACATGTTCCAATACGTTCACCTGATTCAAAAAAAAAAAAAAAAAAACAAAAAGAAAAAAAGAAAAAAGAAAAAAAGGAACTTCTCTAAACATAATTATTTGGTATATAAATTTTATTAAACTATTCTCTAAATTGATGTAGAAAAATAAATTCATTGATGCATCTTTTTAGAGTAGAGATTAATTGTTATTAAACTCAAATAAAAAAGTTGACTCAAGAATGAAAGAGTTTAATAGTCGATAGGATCAACCAAGATCAAACTAAGATAAATAAAAATATTATCATATAATTTATTTTTATTTATAAATTAATAAAAACTATCTTTACCCTTAGCTTGTTATAATTTTTTTTTCTTTGATTTACATTTATTTTTTTTAGCAAATTGGTTGACAAAATATTAGAAAAGTAACATATTTTAATCTAAAACCCAATGGATTCTTATAGAAACTACGTTTAACTAGTTGGGTTAATTGGGTTGAACTAAAATCATTATCAATAAAAGTAAAAAGGTGAGTCGAACCAATTTTATGAAAAGATTAAATTGAATTGGGTTAAACTAAGCAAGACAACATGAGTGACAACATTAGTAGAGATACTTAAAAATCAAATTTACTTAATAGGAAATTTTCATTGTATGAGATAATTTGCAAAGAAAATGAAGATGTCATTAACAAAATCTTTTGTTGCTTGAAGAAGATGGAGACGAAGTTCATTTTATTTATTTGTACTGGATTTTTCTTTGAATTTAATTTCCTTTTCTAGCTATATACTTAAAACTCAAATAATTGGAAAATACTTAACATGGAAAGATGGTCCTTCGAAAATCTGTACTTATGAATATTGTTGATTTCACTAGTAAGATGTTTTACTATAGAATTTGATTGAGAAATTTTAAGAAAAGAGTGTAACGTGTGAGATATCCCAAAAATATACTTGTTAGTTGGTTGGTACTGCATTCATATGATGTCCATACGGTTTCTTCATGACTACCCTTCCAATACAGTATGTATTTTGGACTTGACGGTAGAGCTAGCTCATGATTTCGTCGGTTTTCCATATCAAGCATTTCTTTTCTTATGTGTAGTTGAGTCATATATATACATATACATATACATATATATATATTATAATAATGCGAGTGTTGGACCCAAATTTATATAAATTAAATATTGAGGGATATCATATTTGTAGATTAAAGAATTGGGAGAATTAAAAAATCAAAGTACATGCAAAACATGTGATTTGAAAAGTCCACTCGTATTAATGTGAAAGGGTTTAATCAAGAACACCAAGATTAATGTGAATGGTTTACCCAAAAATAAATAAATAAATAATGGTGAGTGTCGATGCATCCATAAAATTACAAGATATCTTTATACGCTTTTAGAAGCTACCAATCGATTTGACTTTTAGAAGCTTTAGAACTAGGCTACAAATAATTTAGAATCAAGATAACATACATTATACAGTAATATCTTAAACTCAGTTTATCTACAAAATTTCCTACTTATAATAATATTAATATCCAAATTTGGATCAAACTTGACTAATAATTATACTTGACTTAAATTGAATTAGGCTCGTAAGCTATTCAAAATAAATCTTATGAAAGAGCTCAACTAAACTACTCAAACAATTCAAGTTCAAACTCGACTCAACTATTCTGGAATTAAAATTAAGTAATTTGTGAATAATTTGATTCATTTATATCCTTATTAAAAACTAAAAAAGGTCAATTTTTCAAACTAATAAAGCAATAAGGAATAGTGTATAAGATAGCGTTAGACAAATTTGATTGAGTAAAAAGAAACTCACCACATTGTGTTAATCACGATCTATACTCATATTTGATCACTAGCTAACCACTCGAAGACCAAAGGTTGACTAACAACTTGGAGACATCACACAACCTCTTCTTGATAGTTGTTGACACCTTTGGTCTTGGGATGCTAAGTAGATTCCTAAAAATCACTCTTTTTGTGTTTTTTCTCTTCATTTTTTAAAAAATTTTCTGTATTGCCTGAATAAATTCTAATTTATATTGTTTAATCAAATAATTTAATATTAACATGTATAAGTAAGAATTTGACTTGTTTCCATATCTATACAACTAATACAAAATTAAATAACATAGGTAACCTTACTGTTAAAAGATAAAATTCAAGTCACCTTTTTATATAAAGCTCAAAATACAGATCACTTTTTTTAAAAAAAAAAAAAATTTACCCGTCATGTTATTGTCTCAAGGAAAATGCTTGATGAACCGATATTGAGTTGCAAAATTTAAAACCGAATGGCATAGCAAGCAAATTTTGACTAATCCCTACACTAATTGTCAGATAAGAATAACCAGATGCCAATCTTTATTTGGTTCGGCACATTTTCTCGGTTTGATCCATTTTCGTCTCAATCAATTAACAAAGCAATTAAATTATATTACCTCCCCATTTTAATGTGCATGTTAACTTTACATAATTTATCCCTTCAAATTCTTTTAGACCATTAGAACAACTTATGATGTATCATCGTATTAGTACATCATATAAACTGATCGATTATGATGATTCAAATTTCATTAAAATTTCTGTGCTTGCTATATATGTGTAATAGCTAGCAAATAACGAGGCAGAAAAATTTAAAATCGATCGATTTCAATGGAAGAATGGTACTCATATCATATAAAACCAATCGAGCAATTGATGTTATGGATGGGATTTGTAAGCCAATAAGAAAGTCATTCGTAAATTTGTTTTCACCACTCTAGAAAATTTAAAAATATTTTCCATATGGTTTCTCAATGATTTCCTTTTACAAGAGACATAACCGAGGAAGTAGTGCCAAACTTTTGTATTTTTATAAGTTAAACGATGAATAATGCTTCTTCACCGGGGGAATGAAAAGCTAAGTTACTTTGTTTTTTTTTTTTTTTTTCCATGAACACCGTCAAGATAATATAACTTCTTCCGTGTAAAGGATAGTAATATGCTTAGGTCACATAGGTTAGTAGTAGGAATATTTAATGGTGAGAATAAAAAGAAGGTGTTTCTATGACTCTTCAATTTTTATCGTCTCAATTTTCTTTGCAGGAAAATAAAAAAATTTTCCTCTGAAGTAAACTAAATCTACTTTTTTAGTTGGACGATTACTCTAAGGGTGTGTTTGGATTAGGGGAATGGGATGGAGTAATTGGGAAGGGAAGGGAAATTGAGATTTCAATGTTGTTTTCTTGGTTTGGTTATAAGGAGGAAAAAAATGGAAGGAAGCAGCAAATCCATCGGGGCCTACTTCTTCTTCTTCTTCTTCTTCTTTTTTTTTTTTTTTTTGTGGTTTCCTCTCAAGTTGGAGGGATCGTAAACGAAAGCGTGTAAATTTACAAATCTAAGTCTAGCATTAATAGTGGCCGTGTTGTGATAATCTTTCAAGTATATAATAGTAAATATATATGTCAATGAAATTTAATTTATTTTAAATATATTTCTCTTTTCACTTATTTCCCTTGGTTTCGTCAAACAAAGGGACCAATAATTTAAATCCTTACATTACGTAGATAGCTAGAAGACCACCAACAGGATTATGACGACTTTGAGAGGTAATACTTGATGAAAGGAGTAAATTGTTCAAATTCATTAGAACCCACTTACAGTCATGTCATGTGTATATCCATGTTCAGCACCCACATCTAATTATTGTTCCATTTGATAAATAGGTTTTAAAATTGCTTTGGGATCGATTTGTACGCTAACTCATTAATGCAGTGGTTTTTTGTAATGTTTATATATTACATAACATGATATTTACACATCATATATATATATATATATATATATAATATACCATATATATATAATATGTTATTTGTATTATTTACTGGATCTTTTCTTTGTGAAAAACTTTTACGTTGTGATTTAATTTATTTTTAAGAAATCGTAAGCAAATTGTGATAATTCATTAGGATACGAATAGCGATCACTATGAAGGACAATAATTCCTTTAATTTTCGAAAACTAGATCGATATATGTAATACATCATCACGTAATCTCTTACATGTACAAATAATAATTAAATGAAATACCGAACAACGTTGTATAGACTGTAGGATTGGGAAAAAAAGGAAAAAAAAAAAAAAACTATTGAAGGGCATTCCAAATTATCCAACATGTAGCCACCGGAGATACTCCATAAATAAAATATATCATATATGTATAAATATTTATATATGCAGGCTGGCAACTGTTTCTAATTTTTTTTCAGATTGAGATGCCTAACATATCCAAAGCCAGGCTCTCCATCATCGTCAGAGCTGTAACTTCTCCACCACATGGACTCTCCAACCCACTTCTCTTCTCTGCTTTGTCATAATATTCGTTAGTTCATACATTAACAAAACAAACAAAATGGAGAAATAGATGCTTAAGTTTGAGTGTAACCTATATGTACCGACATGTTCTATTCAGAATTTTTACTTGAAAATTGTACTTGGTTTCTAATAATATATGTTAGTGATAGAAATAAAAGCCAAGTAAAATTTTACCAATTGTAAGTTAAATTGAAAACATTGGTATAAATAAGTATACTCTAGAAATGATATAGTATTGAGTTCGAGTTCAAACTTAATTAAAATATTCAAACTTTAAACTCAACTTGGAACTTGATTGATTTTCGAACTTTGAGCTTGAAATGCAAATTGAAGTATCCCTTGATAAGATTGAATTTGATTTAATTAAGCTTGTTTAGGCTCAATTTTACTAAAAGTAATTTATTTTCCTTTTAATTTAAAGAAAAAAACACAATGATTTATAAACTTGATTTGATCTTAATTTGACTCACAAAATAATAGAGCCAAATCATAAAGCTCAAGTTTAAACTCTAACTATAATTGGAACAAACTCTTGAATAAATATTAAATTGAACTCAAAAAATATTCTAAGTTGGGCTTAGCTCATTTATAGCCTAGGGACATAGGGTGATACTTATCTATCTTTTTTTTTTTTTTTTTTTTTTTTTTTTGCAAAAACTGAATTATGCGAAAAAAAAAAATGGATCGTTTACCTAAAACGGAAACTTGTGTGGCTTCTGTATTACTATTAGTGTTGGTCTCGGGTAACCTAATAGGACATGAAGAAGAAATTGGAACGACAGGAAGGTTCTGGCAGTTACATATTTCGATCATGTAACCATCAGGGTCATGGAAGAAGAGTTGATCCACCTTAACGCCACCGTCTTCGACGACAGCGGTAACGTATTCGATCTCCATGTCTTCCAATCTCTTCCTGAGGAGTCTCATGTCGGAGGTCTGGAAGGAAATGTGATTGTCCTTGGGATTGATCTTGGGTTTCTCGGGTGGAGCATTATTGTCGGATTCTAACAAGTGGATGCCGATTCCGTAGTTGAACAGCCATGCTCCTTCGAAGTTGAAGGAAGAAGGGCGCTTTATGAGCACAAACCCTAGCACATCCTGGTAGAACTTGACTGTCTTGCTTACGGATTTGACGACAAAGGAAACATGGTTCAATGCTAGTAGCTGAGGCGGCATGTCTGGTCGTGGCGGCGGCCTTCTTGTTGTTACCAGTGACAATATCTCCCATTCCTTCAAGTAGTTTTCAATTTTTCCCATATCATGAGTCTCGATCTCGATTTGTCTTGCCATTTTTTTGTATGATTCTGTCGGACTGACACTCTTTTTGTTTCAGTGCTAGCTAGGTTGACAATTTTAATGTTTTTACGTAATTTGTGTTGTGACTAAAACCAAGTGGGAAGGTCTTTATATAATATACTATACACAACGGGAAAAATGGTTTCCAAATGATCCAATGAAATTTTAAGGGAAAAAGACGTGGAGGAAAAATTAAATAAATTTAACTCAAGACATATTCAAAACGTGTCTGCATGAATATAAATCACAATAAAAAAAAAGGTGGTGCAAGCGTAATAATAACGACCAGATCATCAACACCGTCAAAAGCGTGTTTTTTTTTAAATTTCCTGTTCCTTAACTCCCTATCGTAGTATTATCATCAATGACGCCAGCTGGTAACTGGCTTTTCAGTGAAAAAAAAAAAAAAAACACAATCGTTTCTTTGTAAAACTACAGAAAAATACAATAAGTATACCATTATCAATTTTCTTTTTTTAAATTTATAAATAATAACTTGAAAACAATACTGTGACATGCCAAGAATCTTCCATCAAGCGATTCAATTTATCTTACTTTTGCTGTATCTGTCCCACTGCTATGGTCGACAAATTATAAAATCTTATATTGCACGTGGTCGAGTTGTTTATTCTTAAATTAAAAAAACTGAATAGGACCAATATATTTATCTTGAAAGAAGTTGAAATGGAAATTTCGGAATTTCAATGTCTTATTTTTTTGCTCACTTTAGATTCTTATTTATATTTATATTAATATTTTATTAGTATTGAGACGTTACACATAATCTATAAAATCTTTTGTTTTTTTAAATTTACAGAGTCACTGACACACGCTTTAAAACCATATCTTGTCTCAACCGAAATTGCTTTATACTACCTAAGGGCAAGCAAGTTTGGATTGGGCCAGAGAAAAGTTGCTTGTTTTTTTTTTTTTTGGAAAATTTGTGATTTTTACTGAAAATTCAAATTCTGCTGAATCGTATATATATTTTTTAATTTGACAATTTGTTCGTGATGTAGAAAATTTATTTTTTACCACTGAGAAAATGTTTTCCCCTTTTTTTTTTTTTCAATTTTCCCATTTTTTTCTGTTTTCGTTTTGCTATTTTTTCTTTTTCTTTTTTTTTTTTTCCTTTCCTCGTTTTGCTTCATTTGGCATCGGTTTGATAAAAAATCAATAGCAAATTCTGTACTAAGATTACTTGTAGCGTTGGAGTTGAATCACATGGCGTGACTTGTCCAAGTATGTTACTTTCCTCACCTAACGTAACTTTGGATTTTTTTTTTTTTAAATTAGCCGCTTCAATGTATGGTCTAAAAATTTGAAGTAATTAATATTAATAATAATTATTTGTTATTAAACGTAATTAACATTAATAATTATTATTATATTATCCAAATATAATATTTGTCAATACTAAAGTTTTTTTTAGAAAAAATTTTGAAGTAGTGGTTAATAAAATAGTAATAACATGGAATCTTCAAAATTTTAAAAAGTGTGAAGAAATTTTTGTAAAGAAAGTAAGAATAAAGTGCATAATTGTTTAATGGTGAGAGTTACTTGATAAGTTAATGTGATAATGTAAATAACTTTTAAAGTTGAAAATGGGTCATTTTCATTTACTTTTCTCAATTTACTTAATTAAGATATTGATATGTATAATTAATGATCGAAATTATAAAGAATATGATGATGATATCATATGATATTTCAAAAGTTTAAATAATACTAACTATTGATTTGTAAATTTAGAAAAATTGAGTAAAGGATAAATAGAAAGGATCCAATTCCTTTAAAGTTATTACAGGTTAGATGATCACAATCTTAAAAAATGATTGTACATGCAAAAGCAAAAGCATGAGGATAATTTCAAGTCATATGAGTTAATTTTTTTTCCTTTTGTTATCCTACAATACAATCACTATTAAGCTCTCAAAAAATTAGTGAAAGGAACTTAATAGACACTAAATACTGAACTTGAGCTAAGTACGTCTATGTGTGTACACGAGCCATGAAGCAATTGGGCCGAGAAAATCGGCCCATGAACAACAATTGAAGGAGCATGTGCTCCTCTTTGAACTGGAAACGTAGGCACTGGTATCATTTGGGCCGGGGGAATCACGAAGTTGAGATGAAAACGTAATCGATTGGGCCAAGCAAGTGGGCTGACTATACAGTACACCATACACTTGTGCTTAGTTGAGAAAGTAATCAAGAATTTGAAATAAGTTGATAGTAGTCATTCTTATCAAATATATAATTTCTGAAGGATTTTTTCAACATCTTTTCTCACCGTATTTGAGAAAGCTAAAGTTTCACCTTACCGTGGAAAGAAAAAAAAATGAAATAAAAGAATTGAAAGATTAAAAAAAAAATAAAAAGAAAATACTACTCTTTCCATTATTTGGATATGAGACGAATGCAAAAGGAAATGAATATGAACATGAAAGAAGTGGATTTTATCAGTAAAGTTACCAAAAGGTCCTTTTTTGATAAGGGTTAAAAATGTAATTATGTATATTTTCCTCCCTAATCCTCTTCTAAGTTGAAGAGAGTGAAAAATGTACGCCAAAAAATCCTTCCACTTTTACTTTCCTCCCCTATCCGAATAAGATAAATTGATTTAAAAATCCCAATTTCCTTTTGACTCCTACTTCCTCTCCCATTCCAAACATAGGTACATGGCTATGCTGATGAACTCTCTCTAAGCATGCAATGCCACCATACATCACAGTACCATATAAAAAAGAGAAAAGAGGAAAAAGAAAAAAGAAAAAGTTATCTAGAAATTATTTTGAATCATATGTATAACTTCCAATGAAATTCTTTGTAAAACCCCAACAAATAGAAGAAAAAAAAAAAGAATGAAAGAAAATAATAAATAAATGGTATATTATGTTAAGGGCAAGAGTGGTATTAAAAACTTTAAGCAAGAGCATTTTAGGCATGAAGAAATCTTAACAAACCCTAGTGTAAAAGCTTTTTGTTGAGTGTCAGAAACCCTTTTTATTGTCTCATCTCTTGTGACCCTTTTTATGCTAGGGTTTACAAGCAAATCTTGA
Organism: Lumnitzera littorea; assembly: GCA_024138015.1. Taxonomy (NCBI): domain Eukaryota; kingdom Viridiplantae; phylum Streptophyta; class Magnoliopsida; order Myrtales; family Combretaceae; genus Lumnitzera; species Lumnitzera littorea. The sequence continues at coordinate 929,330 of JAMXBB010000011.1, forward strand.
TTAAAGGAAAGAAAATCAACGCATTTCAACAAGATTTGTATAGAAAATAAGTTAAGGTAAGTTGAAGGATCTCCTTTCTATTGAGTTTTTTTTTTTATCAAAATCCATTAAAGATTCGTTTTTTTAGCTAAGGTAGCATCCAAAACGAATTTAGGTTTTGTTTTGAGAATTCCAGAGCAGATTCTAGGTAATGGGGATATACGTTTCAGATCCTAAAGGTAAGTTATGATTATTAATCCCTTATAAGTTTAGTTTAATGAAATGTAGATTTAGTTATAAGGGTTTGATATGAGATCTAATGGTAGAATGATGTTTATAAGGTGTTTTGATGAGCGTATGGTTGAGTTTACGTTTAGGAAATGATGAAGAAGTGATAGTTTTCGAAAGTTTCAAAAGGGGGTTAGAATATAAGTGTTAAAACACTGCTGCATTTTGTATGAATCTATAGACTGCAAGTTAGCATCCAAATGCTACCTTTGCTAACGCTCGAACGCTAAAGAGTAGTCTACCCCCCTTGATCAAAGCGTTTAGACGCCACTTATTATAGCATTTGGATGCCATGACCTCTATTTTTTGCAGTAACATTTCTCCAAGTTTTTCGATATTTTTTTAGTTTGTTTTCCTATCTTAAATCCATTTCAAAGTTTTTCTAAACATGGTTCTTCACTCGAAACACATTACAAATCAATCTATCTTCATAGCAATCCTAAGTTGTTAAAATTACTCGAGTTTTAAGTAAGTGAGGGTTGTGTTGTTAAGTTAAAATACATTGGTAGTTGAACCTAGAAACTAAGAATTGTGTTGTTCTTTTATGATTAGGTTGTGAGGCACATATATTGGTTTCCAGTGAGTCAACAAAACCAAGCATTGGATACTTGCTTGTGTTTATAGTGTTAGGCTAGTAGTATAATTGGACTAAATAATTATTAGACATTAAATGGATGTAGATTGTGTGTTCTTGGTTAGGCTTAAGGGATTTAGTGGACCAAACCTTGAGGTGGTACCCTGATGATCTTTGCATGATGATATTTTAATTGGATTCTTACTTGAAAATGATCTAGATAAATTTAGGATGTTCCTTAGTTACTTGATTTCTAAGGTATTTGGGAGGACCTACACCAATATTTTATATATATTGCTTGATCGAAGTCATGAGTTACTTTAAGTTTAAAGTTAGATACATATAACTCTAAACTATACAGTATGCATGTTATATATATATTGCTTAATCGGAGTCATGAGTTACTTCAAGTTTAAAGTTAGATACAATATGCAAGCCTAAAATAAAAAATAATAAACTTGTCCTAATTACTTATCTGTATATGTTCCATGTCTGTGATGTGATCATTATTATTTGCTCATACATATGTGTTTATGTATTCTGTACCAAGCTACGACTCATTTTATCTTAAAAATTTTAGGTATAGGTACAGGTCGTGGCAATAATGAAGTTTAGTAAGGTAACTTTGAATTTTAAGATGATGTATTAGATTATTGTGAATATTATTATGATGTTGGGATTAACTCCGCATAGTTTAAGTAGGATTGAGGAATTGGCTAAGTTTATTATCAGACTTTTAATTATTTATTTTTGTTTTATATGTTAGGTCATCAAAAGTCACTTGAGAGTTCTTTTATTGGTATTGTTGGAAGTAAGACTGGCAATTTGGAACTTGCATATAATGGGTCTATACACAATATAACACGATTTAAACAAATTAGTATATAAAAAAATTTGACACGAGACACAAACGAGTTAAATCCTTTTAAATACAGTTAAATTTGCGTTTGGGTAATCAAGCTTCTAAACTCGAACATGGGATATGGGACACACTGTATATTCTTCCGTATTTATATTTTATTGTGTAAACTATTTATGTCTATGTTAGATATTTCAATTAAAGGTATGAGAAATTATATATTCTTCTTACTATATCATAGTTTAACAGGGCAAAGAATTACGTACTCATTTGTAGATTCTTAACTATCTCCTTTAAAAATCTAAAAAATAATGTGATAAATTTGGAAATCAAAGTAATATAAATATCTATTTAATCCATAATTCCACTTAATTTAGTAATATTATATAACTTAAATTTTTAAATTTTCTATATTTAATAAAATTTTACATTACTAAAAATTTATATTTGAGATGTAAACTTTTTATTAAATATGAAGATATTATACCGTTTGTCTTTATAAAATTTAAATATTATTATTGTTATTTTTCCGTTATATCTATATATTTTTTATAGATTTACTTATAACCTTTTAATCGATAAACGAAATATAACATGGTAATATGAATTGTATGTCCTAATATAAATGGGTCTAACTCGGATACAAAACATATTAGGACACTAGTTTGGGTTTTCATATGCAATTAATAAATGAGTGGTGTCACTGATTTAGATTTTTTATACATAAACCCATTTAAATATAAAAACGAGATATGAAACAATAATAGGAATTACCAACCCTAGTTAAAAGTAGATGAGTTGTCAAGTTTGGCTAGTAAAAGAGTTTGAATTTTATTATTTTAGTTTATTGAGACAATTATAGTTGAAATACGTTGAGCTTATCTTTATTTGAATAAAAGAAGTTGAGAATGTTGGTCATTCGATACTATTTGGTGACTAAGGATGTTATAAACATTCATGATACTATATAAAAATACTATAGGTTTTAAGGATTGTTATCTATGTAGAGAAGTTAGTAAGTTATTCGAGACACTTGACTTATCAATAAAAATTATGGACACATGACAAGCTATAGCGTTTAGGGTTCTAAAGCATTATATTAAAATAATGATTTGAAGAATAAAACAATTAGGATTAAATTATGATATGATTTAGAGTTAGGAATTATCCAATATAATCTCGTTAGAGATATAACAAAAAAAAAAAAGAAAAAAGAAAAAAAGAAAAAGGAAATCCAGGTACCTTATGAATTAAGGATTAAGTGAACTTTGGACTAAGATCGACCTTCGACATAGAACAACTTGTCGTAAAGAGATTGTAGTAGAAGAGTATAGAGAGGGTATAGAACCACTTGATAGAGTTATATAGGACGATTCTTTTTTTTTTTTTTTTTTTTTTGCCATTATATATTAAATAACTGATGATAAAGAGGACTTGAACCCGTTCCATCGTGTTAATTATACTACAAAACCTTAGCTTATTGGACGATTGTTCAAATCAGATGTATTGTTTTAGTCAACTATTCTTATGAAAGGTTAACCTTTTGGATGTGATTTTATGTTTTTCTCTTCCTTATCCTTAATTATGCTAATCCTCAATTTTAGTTATCCACGACCACTCCTCAATTATTTATGAAACCCCAAGTTTGCTTATTTATCATGATATATATATATATATATATTTTTCTCCAACCGCGTCATACTATATTTTTTGAGAAGAGAGAATCAAACTCTATACAGAGGGAAACTAATGTTCATAACTGCATATTATCAGGCTATAGTTGCATCGTTCATGATATAAATCCCCATTTTTTTTTTTTTTAGTTTCAAATTATTTGACCACAATCCTTAATAATTTCATGATATAACTCGTAATTAATAGTTAATTAGAAAGACAAAAAGTAGGGATATATATTAAAAGGACCTAACTTTTTTATCTTAAGACCTAAATTTTTATTTTTATATTTTCATTTCAACACTCAATTTATCAAAACAGTTAAAATAAGATAACGTATTGGTATATTGTTAATAATATACATAAAAAGAGCTTTAAAAGGTTGTAATTTGACTCGTTTTCCAAACTTAAGTCTTCAAAATCATGTTATGAAACCCAAATTGACCCTTAAAGTTTAATATGATTCAATCTAACCTAGTCATAAAATCAGCCTGATATAACTTTGATCTAATCCTTATTGAATTGCATTTGAGCTCAATTCCATTTCTTTAACTTTTTAACTCTTTTATATGTTCATATTAACTATTTAAGCCACATCTCATACTATTCTTGAAAATAGAAAATACAAAAGTCTCAAAAGGGCAATCCTCTCGTTCAAAATTTTACAACTCTTGATATAATCATTTTCCAAATGGATGCAAAGACTTCCATTTGTTCATAATACAGTGTGATTGAAAAGTAAAAATTTATTTCAATCCACGTAGGGATAAGATACGTCAAAATAAAATCATAGAATAGATCTCAAATTGGAATAAAAAACGCAAGAGGTTCGATGAAACCAAAATCGAACCAAAACCTTCAGTAGCCATTCCATTGGCAAGATATACTGCTAATCATATTTTAAAAGTACGGTTTGGATTCTAAATAGGAGAACATTTTAACTCATACGCATTAATTTATCTTTACCCTTTTTTTATTTTTTGTGCCAACAAATTTATCTTTGACTTTAAAATGGCAAATTAGGTAGAGTCGAGGAGAAACTTCTATGCTTCTTAATAAGTGGAAACAAATCCCCCGATATAAATAGTCCAACATGTTATAGTTTAAATCATATGTGTTATAATATAGTAGGTAAAAAAAAAAAAAGTTTTATTATCTATAGATTATAAAGTATTGTTTGGTCAGGTAAAATTTATGGGATTGACAAAAAATGGCCTAAAAGACTTAATAAAATACTCAAAATTTATTCTTCTAGAATATGATACAAAAATTAATTTTACTGGATAAAAATACAAGTATTGAGAATATAAATATAATTAAATAAATATTAGACAATATATTGAGTGCATAAATATTAGGAAATATATAAATTTATACTTTTTAAATAATATGAAATTATAATTAAATAAATATTAGATAATACTAAGGATATAAATATCAAAATATAATATTGAGTCCAATAGTTGTATATACCATATGAGGGATATCATAAAATTTATGTCTAATACTATATAAATCAAGCATAATTCAATAATACTATATTGTATTGTACCATTGTACTCCTTGTATTTATGTTGTTTTATTTGTCCTATCCTATCTAGTCTTACATTGTGTTTGGATGGGTGGAAACCAAAAGAAAGTTATGGAAATCAGTAGAAACTAAATGAAATTATGTGTTTAGATGGGAAGGAAATTATGTGTTTGAATGAATTGATTGGAAATCAGTGGAATTGTTTCTTCTTTAAACATCCATTTCTTTTTCTCTAAATTTGGAGAGAAACCAATAGAAATGGGTAGAAATGTGATGTAATTATAAAAGTAATCTTACAAAGACCGAAAAAATTTAAAAGGAAGAGGATAATTTAGCCCTATCATTAATTTAAAGAGAAATATTTCCACTTATTTCTTTTCATTTTCACATTAAACATTCAAACAAGAGTAAAAGTTACATTTCTTTCCATTTGCTTTCTTTTCTTTCCGATTCCAATTGTTTCTTTTTGTTTCCGTCATCATCTAAAATTGCCAAACATGGTGTTAGGAACTAAACGTTACAAAAGAAATAAAATACAAAAACGTTGCCTATTATTCGTACTTTGTGCTGATTCCACATGAATCTAAAACCTTCCATGCGAACGAGCCAAAAGTTAGCGAAACCTGAGGACAACCATCGTAGCAGGCAGTAGCCAACAAAAATACTGACGATGTAGCCCGTAGGACTATCACTATCGGCCATATGGAATGACAAGGCATCATATAATTCATATAAAAACACTTTCCCATGTCGGCCTTTATTATTTTACCACCTACTTTTGAGATTCTTGTGCTTGGATTTAAGTGAGCATGCGTCGCAGCTAATTTGTACATATTCCAATTTCTCATTTGTAAGCAAGCATCGATATCGAAATCACCATTTTCATTGACCGACTCGATTTTACCAACTCGACCTAAGTCACAATACCATTAGACCCACTCTCAATTGAAAATTGCTTAAATAAACCGGGTTTATTTCACTACGGTTATAAATTATATGAAACTCAATATACGAGTAAATACCTCTCTAAACTCAAATTTCGCCCATTATACAATCCACTTAGCTATAACAGTTAGATAAGGCTAAACGAATCAATAATTTGAAGACGTGGCTTTTGCCTATTAACTCATTTTTAATTATCGACTACGTTTCTTTATAAATATAAGATTATTATCAAACGGTAAACTATTTAATACTTTATATATTAAAACCTACTTTTTATATTTAAGTATTATCATTCTCCTTACGTACTAATTTAATTTAAATATCAAAATGACCACACCAAACAACCTTTCCGTGCCTCTTACTTACTGTTGATTGTCCTATAGTTCACATACTAACACGAAGCCTAATCTCAACCAATTTTTACCGGTGAAAACTCAAAGATGGCAAGAAAAAGTTTGTGATGCAACTGAGAACGATGGGCAACTTGTCATAGGATCATTATAGATTCAATATCCCTATGAATTTTTGTCCTTAATTCTCTCATCCATACATCAGTATTTCACAAAAAGTTATCTTCTATATTTTGTCTATAAAATCGCTTATAAACCCATTAATGATTTTGTACCACATCACCGAATATGTAGTTTACGCATTAATTAAATTATTTATGGGCCCAATTGGACAATATTTGATATTTACGTGCTATATGTAGTAATACTTAACCAATACATGCGTTATATCTAACTTGGCAAGCTAGTAAAATGTAAATAATGGAAAGTATGAGATAAAAATTTGCAACTTAAGAAATTAGAAAATACTAATATAAATCAGATATTTCTTCACTGTACAGACAAACTACCGTGCCATTATCCTAATCTTGATCTGGTCGCAGAGAAGAATTTTCCCCTCGATATCAAAGCTTGTTCTCGTCCAGTGCTAAGACCTCCCTTAGCATAAACCTCCTAGGAAAATCTCCATGAATGTCATTAATGCTATGTTGCCTTCCATATTTTGCCATGCTAAAACTAGCAATAAAACACCTTTTGGCCATCAATTTCCTCTTCTGTCTGGAAAAAATAATCATGTTTCTCAAGGGATTGATCCAGTTAATCGGCATCCGAATGCGGTTCGCGAAAATATTCTTCAAATCCTTAACAATTTCTCCAATGGATGGACGGTGTGCTTCATTTGGTGATACACAATTTTTTGCTATACGTAACAAATGCCTAATAAACATGCCTTCCATGCTTGTTGGTAGGGCAATTCTTGTATCACAAATGTCCATTATGCGTTTCCTTTCAATCATCGAACCTGCCCAATCTATTATTGAAGTTGGCTCTTTAGAGACATCGATTACTTTCCTCCCACTAATGATCTCTAGGACTAATACCCCAAAGCTAAACACGTCAGTCTTGGTGCTTAGCTTGCTAGGAGAAGTGTAACTAGGGTCTAAGTATCCTATAGTGCCCGCCGGTCGCGTCAGCCGGTTCGCTAACCCGAACCGGCTTTCATCCATTACCGCTAGTCCAAAATCTGCCAGCTTTGCATTCCAATCCGAATCGAACAGAACATTGGCAGACTTGACATCCCTATGGATGACTACAGGACTCCCTTCATGAAGAAACTTTAATGCACGCGCCACATGCAACGCCACCTCCAAACGTTTTAGCCACGGTGGTGGGGCGGTGGCGACGTGTAGCCAGTGGTGTAGGGAACCGTTGGGCATGAATTCCATGACAAGGACAGTCCTGGCATCATCATGGTCATGGAAATTTAGGGTTTTTCCTAGTCCTAGGAGCTTGATCACATGAGGATTGTGATCCAATGAAGAGAGGACACGTATTTCGTTGTCGAGTTTGGAATCGTCATGGAGGATTTGAAGGCCTGGAGATGGTGTCTTTATGGCAACAACTCTATTGTCTTCAAGAGTTCCCATATGTACACATCCATGGCTTCCTTTGCCTATAAGTGTCGAAGATGAGAAGTTTTGTGTTGCCATGACTATTTCTTCATGCTCGAATTCTTCCATTTGGTAATGAAATAATGGTATTTGCTATTGGGGCGGTATATATATGAAGTGTAAGAAAGCTTTGGCATAAAGAAATAACTAAATGTGAGTGGGAGTATGAATAATGATAGAAATAGTGTAATAATATACCTTGTGGCTTTATAGTTGAGATCTTGATCCAAAATAGTTGAGTATTTAGATGAAGGGTAAGGGAATATTACTATTTTGAATTCCCTAAACGAGTATAGATTACTGATGTGTACAATTATCCACTCTTCTTTAAAAAGAAAAAAAAAAAAGAGTCTAACAATAGATTTTATAGAATCTAGAGGGAATAAAGATGTGTTGGGAAAAATCAAAAGGGTAGAATTTAAAAAAAAAAGAAAGAAAAAGGGGTGAATTATGGAGAAAAGGAAAAGGCAAGGGTTTTGATTTGATAAAGTGGCAAGTTCTGAGTAGGATGAGATTCTCCATTAGCTTGCCAGTAGTTGTGTGTCCCCATCACCTTTATTTTCACTTTTTCTGCTTTCTGCTTTTCACAACAGATTATATCAATTTCACAATTTGTTTATCATTGGTTTTCCAGCTTTTGATGTATGTATTCCTTTTGCAAGTTTCACTGCCCATGTGAACGGCAAAATCCATAGTGTAAATACATGGTGGTGAAAGATTATTGAGAACTTCTCGTATTGATTCCACAAGTTTCTTACATATTCTTGATGTTGACAAAAAATAGCCGGTCACCTAATAGACTTTCTTTTTCAAAGTTGGCGGGTGAAATTAAGGTGGTTTGAATTCTAAATTTCTCATGTTTTGGTGAATTTAGGTATTCTCTAAGGAAATTCATTTGTGAATAAGTGTAAATTCGATTCAAATAATCTTACATGCGGTCTATGTGTATCAATATTTATAACCGGTTTTATATCGTGTATTACTCATAAGCTAAGTATGATGTAGCTTAAAATTGAATTTATAAGAAAATTGGTTCATAGAAGTATTATCCCTTGCAAAAATACTCTAACGAGCAGAACATAATGTCACTCGTATAAAATGCCAACAGATAGAGAAAAAGATGAAGAAATCCGTACATGACTTAACATCGGTGGAATTCTAACCCCAATTCCGTGTATGCTCTATAGAGCCAAAGATTCCACTAATCGGAGTAAGCCAATTACCTCCAAACCATTTAAGATGGTTACCACCTAATATCATATATATGTATATATATATACGGCTTTCTAACTTCACTTATTCTTTTGGGGTGACTTCAAATAACGATTTTCAAAAGTGCAAAATTGGTTTATAGAAATATTATCCCTTGGAAAGATAGTTGATCACTTCGATCAATGATTTGTCAAAAGTGCATCGCAATGGGGGAGTTAGCTAGGCTATATTTTATGAGTTGAAGACACTATTGAAAATGAAAAGTCTACATATATGACGGAAGCAAAGAATATTAGTTGATATTTGGTAAATGACTGGTCATATTTATATATCTAGTTGAACAAACTTTACAAATCACATTGGAATTTCATCATGGAATTTATAGTAGGCATTTGATGTGCCTGATAACGACCAAACCATATGCTACCAGAAACTTAAGAAGGATAATATAATTTTTGTTTGAGAGCATTATTTATGGAATGTTACGCAACCTAAACATTCTTCGAAGTCAAAGATGAGCCATTCAAACGCAAAAAAGGTGGTGTTATATATATATATATATATATGGACGGACTATTAGGATAGAGGCTAATTAGAAAGTGTTGAGTTAGCTTAATTGTCTAGTGCAGGAACGGACGCAATCATATGATTAGAGTTCAAATTGCAATTCATGTTATGTCTCTTTTCATATCTAAATAAGTTTATACCACACAACATATTTATTAATTATGTATAAAAACGTAGACGTAAACGTAAACCTATGACCTAATATGTCTCGTGTCCGGGTTTGATTCTTTTATATTAGAGGTAATAATACATGTTACTATGCTATATCTCATTTATTTTATATTTGATATCATTTGTTAACTAAAAAGTTATATTTAAACCTATAAAATATTTATAGATATAAAGGAAAAAAGAATGGTGATAATATTTATATTTTACAAGACAAATAATATAATATCTTCATATTCAATATAAAATTACTATCCAAACAAAAGTTTTTATAAAGCAAAATTTTACCAAATATAAAAAATTAGAAAATATAAATTATATAACATCACTAAATTAAATAGAATTATGGATTAAATGGATATTAATATTATTAGCAATGTTAATTTCAAATTTATCACATTATTTGTGGGATTTTTAAGGAAAAGAGTCAATGAATCTATACATAAGTTAGTAATTTTTTACTCATTTAAACAAGATGTCATAATAAAATTATATAACTAAAAATATCTCATACTTTTAATTGAGATCTTTAACTTAAAAAGAAATTATTTGTGCAATGAAATGTAATTAAAGAATAATACATAGTATGTCTAGCGTCTAACATCCAAGTTTTGAAACTTAACCTAAACTTGAACACAAATTTAATCGTGTTCAAACGAGTTTAACTAGTTGGTGTCTTATGTCAATTTTTTTTTCATTCATTAACCCATTCAAATCGTATAGTATTGATAACTCTGATTTTAAACATATTTTATATGGTGATTTTATAGCATTTCCCGTACATTTTTGGTTTTCTTTAAAGAAATTGATACTTAATTGAGTAAAATGTTGATTTCAGGGTTTAAACGTGTTCTAGACTCGAAAACGAAGAAAACGAATCAAGTTTCACTCAATTCCGAGTTCAAACGAAGAAGTTTTGAAGTTTTGAAGTTGTACAGAAATTTTACCTTTGTGCAGAAAGTTACACGACCTGGGGACACGGCCGTGTCCCAAGCCGTGTCTGGTGACGAAAATAAAATCCATGTAATACACATATATAAGGGGATCTTAGGGTTCAAAAGAAAGAGAGACATTACAGAAACGGAAAAAAACAAGAGACAAGAAGAGACTTAAGGAGAACATCAATCAAGAAGCGATAACGACATCGATTTCAAGATTAGAGATTGTTCATCAATCAAGAAGGGTTTTCATGCTTTATTTCATGTTTTTTATTAAACTCGTTTTTAGATTCGTTATGATAGCTTAGAATTCAAGTATTTAGGATTATGGAACCTAGGGTTTCATGTAACCCTTGGATTGAATTATAATTTCAAGAAAGTTTCTATCTTTTCTTGATTCAATTATGTCGTTAATTATGGATTGATAATTCTAGAGTGTCAATATATGATATTATGCATGTTGATTGAGAAATTGCATGTGTAATTAGATCTTAGCATAATTGAAGAGAATTACATGTATACTTAGAAATAAGATACATGGTTCTTTCGGAAAGTTGATTGTTTGTATGGGAATTCATTAAACATTAATGCAATTCTAAGTTATATTACTAAGTGAAGAGATTCCGGTAAATAATTTAGGATTAGGGTTAATATGCTTGAGAAAGATATTAGCTTTAATTGTGAATCCTTCCGGTCAAAAAATAGAAACTAAATTGAATATATTTTAAAAAGGTTATATGTTAAACACTAGGGGAAATAATTCCTAAATACATCATTACATACTTGAAGTCGTTAGTAGTTTATTGCTTTCTAAATTGCTTAGTTAAGTCTCATAATTAGTTTAGTTTATTAAGTTCAGTATTTTTAATTCATTCAACTCGACATAATTTTCCGTTTAGATAATAAAGCTAAAGTTAATATTAGTACTCAAAATCTCTGAGGGATCGACTCGGACTCATATCCGACTATATTAAAATTGATAGGTGCGCTTGCCTCGTATCAAGTATCATGTTTAGTTTCTAAATTACCAACCCTAATTGGAGGGATCGAAATTACCTTATTTAAATTAATATTATAATTGCTAGTAAAAAATATCATACTTCCTCTTATGCATATAAAAGAAATTTTTAATAAGTGCAATTTGACTTTTTCTAATAATATTTAATAAGAATGGAATTTTGAATTTTTTACGACATGATTATGAGAATCCAGTATAATTTATAAGAAGCTAAATAATTAAACTTTATACCCTTTTTATTGGAGCATATATGTTCATTGAAATTTACCTATTAGTTTATAAAAAAATTGAATTAATACGTAAAATTTATACAAGCCTTCTAAAAAAATATATATATAGCAAAAAAGAAATTGGTATGTCATTAAAAAGATTGATAATAATTATTAATATTTAATGTGATAAGATTGACACTTATAGCATTAACATTGCAATTTTTAGACTTATATAGTTAACTATTGTTACAAATGAAATTTAATTTTATTAGTTATTTTAAAAAATAACTAAAAAGGGAAAAAACCATTTATTAAGAGACAAACATAATATACAACTTAGGTAAACTGCTTTTTGGGTTTTGAATCCATGACTTTCAATATATAAAAACAAATACTTAATTACTTAACCATGCCTAACACTATAATAAAATTTACTCTTTAAATATAACACTTATTTTTTCGTTTTTAAGTAAATTTAAAATATTTAATTTTTTCTCAATGTTGTCTTTTTTTTTTTCTTTCTTTTTTTTTTTTTTGTAAGTAAGGGGAGGAGTAGTATGGGGGATTTTAAAGGTGTGAAAATTGGTTAAACTGGCCAACCTAGCTTGACCCACGAGATAAACAAGTTAAGTTTATTTATCCCACTTTTACAACAAGACAAAAAAATCTTAATTATAACATGTTTAAAAAGAAGGTTAAACGGGTTGACTAGCAAGCCAAAAGTATAAATATATTAAATGGGCCAATTCAAACTTGTTCACCTTAACTTCTCAATTTAATGAATTTATTTCATTTGACTCACTTTTTAAACTCAGAAAATCTCAATTTAAACCAATTTAAAAAATAAATTAGATAAATTGGCTTGTGAATCAAAATCGACTTACATATCTCTAAAATGGCAAAAAGAGCCCGGAAAGTTTAGGGGGATAGATGATGGAATGTTCAGGTGTCTAATGGTGCTAAATCATAACTCATGTCATGCTTGAGATGCTCCAGCAAATACTACATCATAAATTTGGATTTTTGAAAATATAAAAAACTAGACTTTATAAAAGAAATTTATAAATTCGAATATGAAGAAAGAAATATAAATAATCTTGCATTTCCAAAATTGCAAAAAAAAAAAAAAATCAGATTTTTCAAATAAATTTTCTGTAATGCAAAGTAATAAAAAAATTCATGTTATATTTTTTACTCAAAAGTTAGTAAAAAAGAGTCTAAAATTTCAATTTTCACATAAAAGTTGATCCGGCATGCATTATACTAAAAATTTCTAACTATGACAAGCACCACTAATTTCATCATCAATGCATCACAATTAAAATTTGAATTTAAAAAAATCATAAAAACATCACATGTGCTTCATAACCAGCAACACAATCCAATTTCTACATACATCGACCGATAGTACAATTAAATGTAACTCTTCTCATACATAATAGCCATATTTTTCAAACTACAAAAAGCAAATAAAAAACACAAAAACAAAAAGTTCATTACACAAATAGATTAAAGAATCATCAAGCTCTTGCTTGATGTGATTAGCTACTCTACTCAAATTCAAACTTAACTAAGTTGTTTTTGGATCAAATTTGAGTAAATAATGACTTGAACTTAATAGTATCGACAATCAATTAATTGATATATTCTTTGATAAGGTACAAGATCTCATGCCCTTCATCTTTTTGCCTAGACCTTTAGATTTAGCTTCTAGGCTCTTGAATGTTTAATGTTTGTGATTATCTTATAAAGTTCTATTAATAATGTGCTTTAAGTTAATAAAGTTCCATCATAATTTTTACAAAATTGGTCAAACTTTCTATTTCATTTTAATTTATATTCTTTTAAATTTTAATCATTGAATTAAATTAATTTTGAAATTTGAACCTCGGGAAAAAGAATAAAATAAAAGGAATCGAAGCTCAATCCAAAGGTTTTCGGGCCAAGGAAGACTACCCAAATTAACAGCCTTCGGAATTGATTCGGTTGGGTTGAGATGGGCCCTTTTCTTTTCTGAGCCCAGATCACATAACGCTGCACCGCCATCACACGGCGCACCAGGACGGGGAACTTGTGGATGGCTCAACGACTCCGCCACCACGCGCGGTTGTTAATATTTTGATTCTGTTTTCCCATTCTTCTTCACCTGTAAAACAAGAAGAACAAGCAACGAAGAAAGAGAAAGAAATTGCAAAAATGGCACAACCCAGCAAAGAGCCCTGCAAGAAGCAGGCATGTGACATTCAAGCTTGTCTTTCCAAGAACAATTTCATCCCTCAAAGGTATCTTCTTTCTTCTCTTCTTCTTCTTCTCCTCTCTCTCTCTTGTTCTTTATTACACATAAAAAGCATGAAAGATTACAGCTTTACTTATTCATACATATTTCCGAATTAATTAGGATCATTTTAATAGCTCTATTTGCCTCGTACTTGCTTATCCCAGTGATCCGTTCGAGTTCTGGGTTCGCGGTGATTATTTGAAACCTTTCTAGGGCTTGCGTTAATCTGATTAGTTGCTTTTTCTGTATGATCTTCATTTTTCGTGACTGTACCTTGCTCAATTTTTGCATAAGTACAAGAGAGTTTATAACCTGGCAACATGAATTGCTGTTCTTCCACTGTAGTTACATTAGTAAAATCACAAAACCGCGTAGCCATGCGTTAGTCGAGCTTTCGGTATGTGAAGGAGCTTGAAACAAGTGCAGGCGTATGCATGTAGAAGTTGAAATTGATTGCGGAACCGTCCCAAAAAAAAAAAAAAGAAAAAAAGAAATTTCAGAATAATTGTAGTTTTTATGCTTTAGCAGCTTCATCTACGGCGTGCCCACCGTCAGAGGAAGTTCTAGTTCCATCACTGAGTTTGTAGCTATAGCTACTGGTTGGAAGTGGCTCCGGGTGGTGGTGGGTAAAGTTTGTACTCCAGATTTACAAGTAGAAATATAAGAGAAGGATTTTTGTAATAGTTTTTCCCAAATCCTAGTGGAGCATTTTCTTTTTGAGGGGAAAGTGCTTCTGATTGGTCGACTCTGGAAAAGATTTTCTGAGAAAAATTTGCAAATCAACAAAATTCTTGGAAACTGGAATCAGGAAGGTCTATTAAAGCTTTGCTCCTTGAGTTCTTTATTGCTTTCGTGGATAACTTTATGTATTTTTGATGATCCTGATATATGAAGGGAATAACTGAAATATCTATTACTGTATCCTGCCATGGTGGTCCTTTCTATTTTTCTATGTTCTATATCATTACTTTGAGTCAAGTAGATTTATTTAACAGTTCTTCATTTACACGATGTTTAAGCAAGTTAAGTAGCTTAAATGAAGAAGAGGAGGGAAGAATGAAGGATAGAAGTATAATTTTTATTCGAAAATGTGAGGAAGTGAAGAGAAATATATCCATTTCCTTTAATTGGTTATCAAAATAAGTATAAGATAAAATGACCCTCATCTGATCGTGATAAACATTTTTACAAGTGACTTTTATGTGATTTTGTTCTTATTTCCTCCCACGTATAAACTATGGACAGGAGAAATGGGCTACAGATCGAAATGTTTCTATCAATTTCCACTCCTCATTTATTTTGCCAAACATGAAGCATTTCTCCCATTTCATTCCTTTGCATGCACTTCCGCTCAACCAAACAGTGTTAATGTAGGTGTTCAATTTGATATTATTCATTCTTGAATCTTGATTAAGGCACATCAATGTATTGTGGCATCAAGATCAATTTTCTTTTCTACTGTAACAAATAAGTCTGATTTGTAGAAAAAGAAAAAGAAAAAGAAAAAAGGAAAAAAAAAGAAGAGGGAAAAAGTGAAGATGATTTCAGAAATTATGATCCATGAATGCTTTCTAGGAAGATTATCCAGTCAGTTTGCTGCCTGGATATAAATTTTAACTTGTAAAGCAATATTCAGGATTGTATCTGATTTTGTACTTTCCTGTGGTTGGAGTTACTTCTTTAGTTCATTAGCGACAGCCTTTAGAATATGGGAGATCTTTCTAACTTGACCAGACGTACCCTTTTGTGATGTATAATTTTAATTTTGTAATCTGTGAAAGAGCATCAACTCCATGGTAGATATCAGAGACTCATTTCAGATAAGTGCACCTCAATAGTTCAGAATCCAACTCATAACTGTCTTTATACTTGTTCAGGTGCCTGAGAGTCATTGAGGCACTGCAACATTGTTGTGAGCAATGTGAATATAAGTCAACACATTGCGCGTCTGTTTCTGCACTGTTGAAGCAGAAGCCAAAGAAGGAAAAATGACTGCAGACTTCAGCCAAGAATGACCAGATCCATTTATTTATTTGTTTTTCTAAAGAGCTTCAGCAAGAATACCGGTAGCACCAAATTTTTCCGCTGTTTCTTAATATTCAGTACATTATTCAGATGTTAACTGTGTACTAAAGGAATAGTAAATGGAAAAATAAACTCATATAGGGAAAGGAAGGAACATTTGTTGGTGGAGCATCTATTGTTACTTGAGGAGTTGTTTGATCCAAATAGATGCACAATCCGTGTAATTCAAAATAATTGTTGCATCGAATGACAAAAATCAGCTGCTTTCAGTTGTCTTAGTGTTCCTTACAAATTTGAGAGAATGCTGTATCATAATATATTTCTATCAGCAGGTACAGAATTTCAAGCAGTCTTACGTTGTTGGACTCATGTGGTAACTTTAAGGAAGGGGGTGGTTTACTACATGTTTGCTTGCTACTTCTTGCATCCCATACATTTCCTGTGTTTGCTTATTAGGGTTGCAAGCCCGTGGCTGGATTTAGAGGCTCTCCTTGCATTTGAATTTCTAAGTGAAGTTGTTTTTGTTTATGTGGTAGCCATAGAGTTGTAATTCATACATCTTATGTTATTATATACACTAATGGCTACGGAGTAATAAAACTAAGTTTTAGGAAGAAAAACCCAACCTTGTTGACAACAAGCATCTTAATTCAACCATACAGACATTCAAAACCACATATATCCAAACAAGAGGTGTTTTTTTTTTCACATAGCTCAATTGAAAAAATGAGGGTAGGAGTAGAGAGGATTATGGACAGTGGTGGAAGACTTCTTTTTCCAGGAAAATAAATCACCTACAAGGGGAACAATAGGCTTTTTCTTCCTCATTTTCTTCTCTTCAGGACCCTCGTAGTGGCTCTTTGTCTCAGCAATGCTCAGTATTTCAGCCAACGTTGGTGAGTCTTCCATCCTACCCATCATTAAGTCTCTTAACCTCTCATGCTCTGTTCTGATATTGTCTTCCTGACCTTGGGTCCTTTCGGAGTCCATATGTGATTTAGATGCCACTGCTCTTGCGGCTTCTGCTGCTTCAGCTCTAGCTAACTTGGACATGTTCCTGTGCAGCTCAGCATTCAGTGCAGCCAATGCAACCTCGCTCTCGGACTCTCTTTCCTTAAGCAACTTAAGTTGAATTTTTGTTTCCTCAAGCTCAGCTTCAAGCTTCTTTACATAATTGCTCATCACCGCGTCACCTCCTTCACTGCGTTTCCCAGGACTTGGTGTGAAAGAACGAGTAGAGAAAGTGTCTTCATGTTTGGGGCTGGTGGTATGAGCCTTCAGCATGTACAGCTCCCCCGTGACAAGCCTCTGCCCGAAAATGGCTACGGCTTCTCTAACCGAATTGAATGGCCGTGAAGTATCAACATTTGATTGATACTCAACAATAGCCTTCTCACCCATGTTTTGGATGTCATCCATGGCAGAGGAAATGGGAAGTAGAAATGGGGGATGCTGATGGGTGGTGTGTGTGAAAGGGTAGTGTATTTGATGATAGGTTTGGTTTGGTCTTTCTTTGCTTGTACTTCAAAACTCCCAAAGAGAGATATGGCCAAATGGTAGTCTGTTGTTTCAAAGTTAAGACAAGATCACAGTATGGTAACTTTGGTATACCTGAGGATGAGGATGACTAGTCATCTACTCCATTGTCCCACCTTGACTAGATATTCCTATGTTGTATGTAAACAACAATAAAGCTAAGGCCCTGTTTAGTATACAAGATTTGCAATTATGGTTTTCTCTACGTTTTAGGCATTTGCTTAGGCTTGGGCCTTTTCAAGTTGGATTATTGTGTGGTAGGTGCAGCGCAGTACCTCAATGGACTCTTCCTTCTACTTCTACTCTACTCTTTCCTATTCTTGAAGCCGCTTACCGGAAACAACATTATACTGTCGGTTTATTCAGGTGAAGCTGCTTTGTTTTCTTTTTTTTCTTTTTTTTTTTTTTCCTTTGATTAATTTTCCAAACTTTTGATCACAAATATGTTGCTTGGACATAGATAAGGAAAGCGTTTGTATTACCCAACCCGAGGCCCGCTATGGTACTTAGTTGTCTAATTGCACAAGATTCATCCTTTCACATCATAATTTAAAAAAAAAAAAAAAAATACTATGTGGATCAAGTCTTTATAAATCCTACCAGAAGCTATATATTATTAACATATATTTGACATGTAGCAAAATATTAAATATAAATATCATTATACATATCCAACGTTTCTCGCTGCATCCCAATTGTAAGTAGCTTTTACGGAAAGAGTTCAACACTACGCTTATCTTATTTCATGTATCTATGATTTTCCAGGTAAAGGATTTATATGAAATTTTCTTTGTGACGTTGCATTTCCCTCTACACCTAATGTGCAACACAATGTCATGAGGAGCTCCAGTCGTTACAAGAAGTAACTTTCCTAATATAGTGAACAATACTTCGTCTATCGTGCCTTCATAAATATAGTCTTTCTTAATTTAAAATTTTATGAATAAAATTAATATATATTTTCAACACGCTCTATCGGCATTTATTGTTATTACTAAAATGCAAATAACTAGTCTACATATTTTGAATATCTGCAATTACATTGAAAATTGGATTTTACTGATTTAAATAAGGAAAATACGTTAGAAAAGAACTTATTAACTTTTATTGTCATTAGTAAAGTCTAGATAGCTTATATATATTATGATAATTCATTATTCATCCATTGCACAAAAATAGTTGTATAAAATTGCTCAATGTACTTTTAAGTATTTTATAGAAAACCTTCTGGTAAAATTGGTTTGGATATATAACGTTGTTGATACTTGATATGTAATTTGCCCGGTATGATATTGAAAATTTCTAATCAATACACGTGTGGTGGCGGATAGTGTCGCCACGGGATTTTCTCTGTTCACCTAGGTCAACCCAAAAATCAAACCCGGGGGGCATGACTCGATTGACCAAGCCCATCCGTCAGGCCCTTGATTACACCCCGGTTGATGTTAACAAACTCACAGGCTTCGACCCTACTTTCATACACAATTCACTCTATGACTGAGGGTAAAACGAAACAGACGATTTTATTCCTATGTTTTAGCTGGTGAAATAGGCTTCTCCATAATTATTTTAATTAATGATTCTACCATACATTGGCATCATACTCACACCGCCAAAGTAATATCTTCTTTTCCTTTTTGTTTTTTTTTTTTAAATCAAAACCAAAGTAAGATGCCGTTTGGAAAGGCAATTGAGCTATAAACTTTAAAGCATATAAATTTATTAATAAGAATTGAAAAAATTTACAATTAGCTGTCTGTCACACCAGAGGGTTACATTAACCCTTCTTATGCTGTGACTAAAATTAGCAAATAGAAATATATTTGATAAAAAAAATACAAAATAAAGTTTTTAATCTCCCATTCAAAATATAAACAACTTAATTGAATTTATAATAGAAATCTATAGATCTTCAAAATATTTAATCTATAAACCATTTTTGTATGATGGATGACATTGATGTTGTACTGCTATTCAAGTTTTTCTGTGTCACTTCTATAGTTGACATGAGTAGAAAGAAGGAGAAAAGTAATCATATTATGAGTCTTAGAGCGTTGGCACTATGCACTCTGAGTTCAAGCTCTATCTTTCATCCGAATATATTTGCAAAATCTGTTTTCTTTTTTTCATCCTAATATATTTGAATTCCGTTATCAGCATAAGAACGGCATATGTGGATAATCTATAAGTACATCCATAAACGATTTGTAATCCTAGAGACACGCCCTAACTTGTGGTGGCAATTAGAACTGAAACCATTTAAAATTTTTATTTCCAAAAAATAGAAGCAATTCTTTTTTTTTTTCCAATTTAATTAATTTAATGGGTTTAAGGGTAAATATAATTTGTATATCTATGCTACAAGTTTTTCTTTTTCTGCTGTGCATGCCGGTAGTTCTTCTTTTTTAACACGCTGTGTATGTACCATTAATCAAACGATATGTGTTTGCTTCCGATTGCTTCCTTTAGCAAAATAATCTTATTGAATATTAATTAAATAAATCATAAAATTATAAAAAAAAATATAAAAGTAAAATAATAATCAAGGCTATTGCTAACCACTTTAAACGCAAAGGTGGCTAATAACATGTAAGATCCGTATTTTTATGATTCAGTTTCGAGTAATTGATTTAAGATGTTTGTGGAATTGGTTCGAGTAAGTCAATACCTTGCAAGTAGGTTATAGGAATTAGGTAAAGATATCCCATGAATTTGGAATGTGAAAATATAATAAAAAGGAAAATTATAATAGAAAATATCAACATTTAAAGGTAAATTTAAATATATGATCAATGTTTCGAAAAATTTGAATAAGAGAAATGGGAGGTTAAAACAAGAAATCTCTATACATACACCCAAAATCAGGAAAATTTTGGTTGATATTTGAATTCTACATGAAAAATTACTTAAGTAAATCAAGTTTCATAATTTTTTTAAATTGTTTACTATTTTTAATCAAATTTTGATCAAAACGAGAAAAAACAATCACTCACTAAAAACTGCTTCACTAGCCACCACGGTTTGTCCACCCACCAAAATGCTACCTCCACTATTGACGTACGATGGTGGTTTGCTCCCAAGTTACTCTTAAGCTATATACCATGATCTTATTTGATTTGCACAATTTCACTTAAATTTATGTAAATTTCCCCTATCAACTACCTTTCACCTCTATGATTTTTTTCTAGATCCATGGGACCATAATGTAACTGTAGAGAGCTCTTATGATTTTTCCTAAGTTTCTCTCTCTTAAAGATTTAAATACTACTTCAAATCCAACTTAGTTGAGTTGTCTTGACTATAATCTTCTATTAATGGCTATCCATAGTCATGCATACCCCTTTCCATACAATTCTCCTTATCTTGGCATTTTTATAATTTTTTACTATTTTCTTTAAAAATTTTAGTTAATTTTGCATAATTTTTAGTATTTTAGTTAATTGTAGATATATATTTATATATAATAATTATACTTGAATTACATATACTACTTTTGCACATTATTTTGTATGATTCTAAAATTTTATAGCCTAAATAATTTATCCCTAAGTTTTAATAAATTTCTAATACCTAAATTGTGCATTTCCAATATATATAATATAATATAGTAAAATTAGTTATTTTAGTTATAATATTATTATTTTCTTATAGAGAGAATTATATTAGAAAGTATCAATATTTCAATTAAATTTAAATAAAGAATTAACGTTTTAGTGAGAAGTTAAAATAAGGAATCGTTATAATAACACTATTATTTTCTTCTAATGTGGTGTTAAGTAACACGTGGCACTCATATGGTATATAAGTAACATATACGTGGCACTTACATGTCCATTTAAGTAATAAATAAATAGAATAAAATTAAAAAATATATAAATAAGTACTAAAAAATTAAGAAGAAATTGAAAATTAAAAGTAAAAAAAATAGAAAAATAAAAAACTAAATTATATAATTTATGTAATCTATATAATAGTATGATTTAATTTAATTAATGAAAAATAAAATATTTAAAAGGAAAAGGAAAAAAAGAACCAATTACCCTAAGGGTACCAAATTCACTTTTAAAATTAGTTGTTGACCTACTAACCAATAGTAGGGTAGGCACTCGCATATTTAGGCTGATTTAGCAACCCCAAGAGTAGAAGGTAGTCGATTCTATTTTTTTTCTTAATTTTTTGAATTCTTATTTTTTTATTAATTTAATTAGATTATATTATTATTTTATATTACTTAAATTAAATTATTTAGTTTTTTTATTTTTATGTTCTTATTTTTTTTAATTTAATATTTTTATTTTTCTAATTCTTCTTAATTTTTAGTATTTTTTATATTTTTTTAGTTTTTTTCTATTTATTAATTATATAAATGCACATAGAAAATAATGTTATATATACGCCACGTGTCACTTAATGGCCATGTCAAATAAAACTAACGTTATTATAATAGCAATCCCTTATATTAATATTCCACTACAATATTGATCTCTTATTTAAATATTTCAAAATATTGATTCCCTATTTAGATTTGTACTCAAATGCTAAAACCCTTTTGATGTAATTCTCCCAAAAAGAAAATAATGGTATGACACGGCTTCAGAGCTTCTTATTAAATATAATGTTTTTGGCACATCAAAAGAAGTTATAATTTGAAATTCATTTCCGTTGTTGGAGATATAATTATGCAAAGTTGAAATAGCATATGTCTGGAAAGAGAGATAAATGATTAAAAATTGGATTGATATCAAATCCAAAATCTCTGGTGTAAGTAAAATAAACGCTAACATCTAAATATTAGCATTAAAGAATTAAAGAATGCCACTACAATAAGGAGAAAATAAATAAAGAGAAAAAGAAAAAGAAAATCCATAGTTGTAGTGACACATTATTATCCCTATCCTTAAAACTGTAGTGATGACCTTCGAGTAAGTGTCTCATCAGTGATGATATCGCTTTGAGGCAGGGAGTTTGTTGCAGTATAGTTTTGATCTTCCTTCACAATGATCAAACACAATTTTTGAAATTATTCTCCTCCCCAAGAATGCTTTGCTTGAGAATGTTAAGACCATTTATCACAACTGACGTAAATGGATGAATCGTTCATAGCCCACTTTCGGAAACCCCCATCTTATATTATATTCAAACAAGGAAGGATAAAAGAAATCATGATTTTCTCTTTCTGCAACATAATCTTTTCTCTTTTCTGCAACCAAAAAGGCACACGCATTCATTTGACAGCACGACATAAATAATCTTCCAAGATTGGGTTTCAGGTCACTTGCATAAATCTTCTTTTGGATTAAAATGTTGAGATGGGAACCATGGAAAAAAGTAAGTCAGTCCTGCGATGGAGAGTATATGGGGATGGATATTGCAGCCTCGTTAGTGGTGCCTCTCTTCATATATATTCTTGGGACGGTATTTGTATCCTCATTATCGTCCTCCACCCATATAATTTTCTTCCCTTTATGGATATTACACCTTTTGGCTTCAAGAGCGATGTGAAACGATAATTTGGAAATATTGTTTTTGGGTTTCGTGTCTCTTTCTCTTGGGCATCATGAAGACAGGAAGAGGATGAGCATCATGATCAAAATGGACATTGAGTAGGATTGATGGGTGTAGAAGAGCAAACTTCTCTAAAAGGAAGAGAAAACAAGTAGCATCAGCAAGCAAATTCAAATTCCCCGCCATAATCTTGGTTGGAACATAACATATGAAAAGTGTTGTATTAGTTGTTGCTTCTCTAGTCAGGATTGAGAGATGCGTGAGTAAAAGTAGATTTTACTTATGTGCGTGAAAAAAATATAATATGGCTAGAAGCGATGGAAGTATTATTTTTATATAGAAAGAATTATATTAGAGAGTATGAATGTTTTGGGCTAAATTTAAATAGAAAATTAATATTTTAAAAAATTTATAGAATTAATTACAGTGAGAAGTTAAAATAAAGGATCACCGTTATAACATCATTAATTTTATTTAATATGGCCCTTGAGTGACACATGTATAGTGTATACATGATGCTTACATGTGCATTTAAATAATAAATAAATAGAAAAAAAACTTAAAAAATATAAAGAGATATGAAAAAATTAAGAAAATTTTGGAAAATATAAAAGCAAATTAAAAAATATAAAAATAAAAATAAAAACTAAATAATATAATTTAAGTAATATATATAATAATATAATATAATTAAAAAAAAAAGAAAATAAAAGGAACTAATCACTTGAGTAGAGTCGCATAACCCCATCTATGTAACTGTTGGTGCCCTATACCACAAAAGTAATCGAATTGTCTTGAATGTACTTAGTGAATAGTTGATCGTTATGAGATAAGGGGGTGAGGGGAAGGTTCATGTTGATGGGTCATGACTCATTAAGCATATTAAGGTTGATTTGGTTGCTTTAGGTGTAGGAGGAGGCCAGTCCTATTTTTTTTTTTTTTTTTTGTGCCTTCTTCTTTTAAATTTATGGTTTTTATTAATTAGATTAAATTATATTATATTATTATATAGATTACTTAAATCATATTATTTAGCTTTTTATTTTTCTAGTTTTTGTATATTTTTTTCCAAACTTTTCTTAATTTTTAGTACTTTTTATATTCTTATGTTTTTTTATATTTATTTATTATTTAAATGCACATGTAAGCGCCACATATATGCTGCACATGCGGTACATGAGTGCCATGTGTCACTTAATAACAACATTAGACAAAATTAACGATGCTATAATAGTGACTCCTTATTTTAACATCTCATTGCAATATTGATCCCTTATTTAAAGTTTTCAAAATATTAATCTCCTATTTTTACTTATCTAAAATATCGATCCTTTCTAGTATAATTTTCCCTATAAGAAAAAAATAATATTATAATTAAAATAGCTAATTTTACTATATTATTTTATATATACTGGAAATGTGCAGTTTAGGTATTGAAAATTTATTAAAACTTAGAGATAAATCATTTGGACTATAACATATTAGAATAATACAAAATAATGTGTAAAAGTAGTATATGTACTTCAAGTATAATTATTATGTATAAATATATACTCATGATTAACTAAAGCACTAAAAATTATGCAAAATTAACTAAAATTTTAAAGAAAACAGTAAAAAGCTATAATGCTAAGATTAGGAGAATTGCATAGAAGAGGGGCATGCATGGCTACGGATAGTTGTAGATGGAAGAATATAGCCTAAACACCTTAACTAAGTTGGATTTGAAGTGGTATTTAAGCCCTTAAGAGAGAAAAACACCTTTCTCATGTGCAAAAACTTAGGAAAAATCATAAGAGATCTCCACAAGTTACATTATGATCTTGTGAATCTAGGAAAAAAAAAATTGGAGGTGAAAGGAAGTTGGCAAGGGAAATTTATATAAATTTAAGTGAAATTGTGCAAACCAAGCAAGATCACAGTATATGACTTAAGAGCAACCTAGGAGAAAACCACTATCATATATCAACAGCGGAGGTGGCGTTTTAGTGGGTTAACAAACTTATGGTGGCTAATAGTGGCTAGAAAAGCGATTTTCCAGTAAGTGACCAATTTTTATCATTTTCATCAAATTTTGATTAAAATAGTAAACAATTTCAAAAAATTACGAAACTTGATTTTCTTACGTAATTTTTCTTGTAGAATTCAAATATCAACAAAAAATTTCCTAAATTTAAGTGCATGTATGAGTTCTTTTATAAAAGCATCTCATTGATTGATTTTTAATTGCATTTTTAAAAACTTAAATGGTGTCATAAATTTTTGTATATGGGTTTCTTAAAGGTTATATATTCATGCTATGAAATTGGTTTTTCAAGATTATGAAGTTGGTTTGATAAATTTTGGTTTTAAGCAAAATAGTGGTTGAAGAGTATTTTTCTTGTAGATTTCTTTAAGGAACTTAGAGTAATTTTGGTATAAACAGAAGAAATAATGATTTATGATGATATTCATAGTGCAATTATCTTAGATTTTGAAGAAAAACCATTAACAAGTGAGATATGGGAATTAAACAACCCAAACTACATGTTTTTCACTATAATTATATGTTTTTTTTATTCAAATTGTATATTTTGTTGCTTGGACAACGTGTAAGTGTAAGAAAGGGTTTTAAGTGATGATATGTTTTATTCAAATAAGTAGATGGTGGATCTAGTGTTGTGGTGAATCTATTTTATGGGTTTTAAAAGCAAAATAAGAGAGTCAAAAGGTAGGCTTGAAGGTTAATAGTATTAAAATATAGGTTATTGGTTAAGAGGAAAGTGAGAGACTATAAGTGTATATGTAAAGTGAATTTCTAGTATTTTGATGAGTATAAAGAGTAATTGGTGATATAATAGATGTTGGATAAGTAGTCTTAAACTCGAAGTAGTTAAAGTAAAAGTATCTAGGAGTTGAGAAGATAAGGTGATAATATGTTATTAAGATGGATGAAAGGTTGAATTAGAATGCTATAAGGGGTTTTTAAGTAGAAGGGAAGTGGACGAGTAAATGATCTAGCATACATGTATAAGTTTAGGTCTCGTTAGAAAGTTCGTGAAAGAGTTCAATTGGAAAAAAGAGACTTATCTAAGGGTTAGAGACTTATCCAGATGGTTGCTTGGTGAAAGAAGCTTAGCTAAAATAACTTCAGATACTTATTTAGGGGATTGATTGGTACAAGAAGCTTAGCCAAAATATCAGTAGAGATATAGTTAGAGAGTTACCAATTTAGGAAGACTTATGTCAAAGACTTCATTAAAAGGTTATTTGACAAAAAAAATAATAATACATAAACTTCCAAAATCTTGTTCAAAAACTTCAAAAGTAAAATGATATTTAATTAATAGCCCAATAAACTTACTTAAACCAATTTACAAGTACACTTAAATCATTAAAATTAACTTATTTACCTTATATTTAGTTTAAATTGGAGCAATTATATTGAATGTTTAGGGATGAATTGAAGTGAATGAGACCAACATGCAAGACTATCAAGTGTCGAGGTAAGTAGAATCAATACTTCACCTTTTTTCTAAGTATTATATTATAATAGTTGGAGGCCTTAGTATGTATTTGTTTATAGTTGTAAATTAGTTAACTATGCATGTGTAGCGTATGTACCTAAATATTGTTTTGCTACTATGTGAGTTAAGCTCAATGTATTTTTTTTATTTTTTTATGATTGTTACTTTAATTAGATTGTTTGAAATTGACTAATCCCCTTGAAAATGATCTAACTTAAACTTAGCCTAACTTCTAACCTAGCTTTCATCACAACTACTAGGGGAAATTCTCGGGTTTCGATGTCAATAATTGAAATGGTTGTTCTCCCACTTATAACTGAACTAACTAATAGGAGAGGAGGTCACGATAAGGTTAGGAACTATGATTCAAATCTACTCTTGAGTGGAAGATGTTTTTCATTATACAAGTCTTAGTTTGGTTTCAATTCCTCAGTATATCATCGAATTCCTCAATCAAGTTAAAGTAGACGTAATCTTTCAAATCTCATGATAGACCAAACAACGTCGTGCAATAACACTTGTTTGAACATATATTGCATCTAGCTAAATTACTTGAAAACCTCGATTGCTCTATGTAAGATATGTACTTCTATCTCCATCCTACATACTAAGTAAGTTATCACTCATTTCTCTATAGTTTCTCTTCTAGGATTTAAAGTTGGTTTACAAGTACAACGTTTGATTCTAAATTATTAGCGAATGAGGATCAAGTAAAATTAGTTGAACTCTTATTTTTATTGCTAACTTAGCTAACTTTCTAGCATAAAAAACCTATAGATTTCTAGAAACTCAATTTTGGAAACGTTAATTTTTCATGTAATTACAATCTTATAAATACTTGTTGGATTTAAAGTATTATACCACATATTGCTTATGGAATCCAATTCTTCTAAAAGATTTAACTACAAAGTTGTTTTAATTGCTATTTTGAAGAATTATACCATAAATTTATATATGGCAAGTATCAAATTAGATGCTTCAAAACGATTGAGTTGAGTGCACTTAGTGTCGATTAGGTGTATGATAGCAATTATAAATTCAGTTTCTATCTTATAATGGTTCACACAACGATATTATTACGAATCCATTTCTTTGGGGCATGACACAATAGTCTAAATATATTACGACACTATAGTTGGGTCATACAACAACTTGATTATGGTTGAAGGTAGCAAGACCCACCTCAAATGATGGATGACAACCTATTGTTATAAAAAATAATAACAAAATATAGGAAATAAAATTTTGAAAGACCAACTAGATTGTAATTAGACCATGTAACTTTATCTTTTTTCTTTCTTTCTATCTTTCTTTATTTTTACAGTGATGGTTGGTCATCAATTGCTCTAGGTAGGTGACATCAATCATCATGGTAGTGAACGAGCACTTACCATCATTATCAAATCATGATCCAGTAATATGTTTGATCATTATCGATGATTGGGGTTTTTTCCTTTTCATTTTTTATTAATAGTTTAATTAAATACATTTAATGGTATCACATTATTAAAATTAATGGTTATTGGTCAATCAAAAGTTAAGTACACGTTAATGACAAATAGCTATGAAATATAGATAAAGCGAAAAAGCAAATATACAAACTGAAAAAAACAATTGAAACCATACATACTATAGGGGTGAAGGTTTAGATATAAAGGTTACGTACATACTGCGTATTAGATCATGTTATACATAACTAAGGAAATGAGTTGATTTACATGTATGGGATCATCAATTGATATAAGATAGGGAAGAGGAGTAGGTAATCTTGGTAAAACTCTAACACGTATGGTGATGGATGGAGGAACGCAATGATATTAAACTCCAAAATCGATTAAGGATACGGTAGTGTTTTTAAGGTGTTTAATTATTTGATCTTTGAGATAGAATTTTGGCGGAGTAACAATGTTATGTGTATATTTCTTATTTGTAGATGAGGAGGTGAAGGGGGCATTTATATGAAATGGTAGTTGATTCGATCTATCGGATCATGATGGTAATTAATAGTTATTATTGAATCCTTTTCTTAATGGACTTGAGATGGACTTTTTTTGTAAGTTTAAGCCTAGATGGCCTTATTTTATTAATGTGAGCTAACACAAGAAAATTTAGATTAAGTGAACAGATTCAACGAACCTTATTTTAAGCTCACAATACTAAAACTCCCTTGATTATCTTGAATATATATATATATATATATATATAGCCTTGACTCTCTATGACTTGTTATTTTAGCTCAAAGAGTCAAATCCATTTTAATTATTAGACTTGAAACTTATGACTCAGATTTAGCCTTCTACACATACAAAACATGATATCGGAGATGTAATACAGTTTAACTATAGTGAGTAAGCGAAAGAGAGTAAGGACTAATCTTGGCTTTTAAGAGATTAATTCATGACTTGTTTGTGTATGAGGGAGTAACAAAGCTCCTGAAGCAGTATAAGTGGAAGAAGTAGGTACTTCTTTTGTTGTTATAGAACTTGCTTTAATTAGTTTGATGTTTTACAATTTAGAAATTCTTAATAGGCCTTATTAAACATCTAATCTTTACTTCAAGGAACTTTTTCAATAAAGTATGTCAATTTGCTAAGTCTTCCTCTTATTGAACTACTCGACGTCAATGAATTGGTCAACATGATGAAAATGGTCAATTTTCACCACTCATTTGTTTTCCCATTGACCTATAAGGTATTTACTTAAAAGAACCTTTTACTATTTTTCGGTATTTGATCCAACTATGTATTGGACTATCATCTTTCATCTTATTTTTGTTGTATTTTATTTGTATCTATTTTGTATTTACTCTATATCTACTCTTAAATATCTTATATAGTTTTTATTTATAGTTATATATGGTAAAGGTAGTAATTAAGGAATAAGAGTTTAAAAGTGAGAAATTATATATTTTAAAGGAAAATGTTAAAATATATATTGACAAAAGATGCTTTAATTGGCCTTTTGCTTAAAAAAAAAAATGTAATGAATAAATAAGTTAAATTTTATAGAGATTTGATAAATATTTAATTTTGTAATTTATATGTGTTTATACTTTTGTCTTCTAGTATATTATTTTGATAAATACACAAGGTTAGAGAAGCATTAAGAAAAGGGAACAATGAAACCGATAAAGATAGAAAATGCTTATATATTCTATAAATATTTGTCTTTTTTCATATGAATGTTATATTCAGTACTTGACTTAATTCTTCTTTATAATGAACTACTAAAGTTTAAATATGTCAATTTGGTATCTTGATTTTATTAATTTTTATAATTAATTATCTATTAAATTTTATCTATTTTTACAATCAATTACTTAATCGAGTACTATAAATAATCTTGAAAGTTTTGTAAGTAGTAAATTGATTTTTTAAAATTTTAGGTAATTAATTTAAAAAATAAGTGAAGTTAGGGACAAAAATGAAGTAAAATCAAAAACTAAAATTGGACCTTTTATTTTATTTTTTGGCCAACAAAATTGGACCTTTTATTTAAAAGCCAAAAAATAAAAAAAACACACCTTTTTTCTTTCTCTTTTTCGGTTTATCTCTATTTTTTTATACACCCCTTTCTTTTTTCACTTTTTCGCTCAACAGACACTCCTCTCTTTCTTCGAAAGATTCCTCACTGCCATCCGACTCTCTCTCCTCTTCCCTCTCTTACTCTTCCATGGCGAATCGCTATCGCCATCCTTCCTCCACTATATTCTCTCTCCTCTTCCTCCTCTCTATCTTCACCATCCGTCTATTTCTCTCTCCTGCCCTCGCCGACTCCCACTTCGAAGGCTTCGACGCTGAAGAAGACGATGACGAAACCCTAACCGATACATATTCCAATCTCAAATCCCCTACCGTCACCAAATCCCAATCCCAACCTCAAGACCTAACTCCAGATCCGCCCAAAGAGGAAAGTACCGTTCCTTCTGCCGATCTCTCAAAACCTAACCCTAGAACCTTCGATTACTGGGACGAGGACGAATTCGAGGGTTTACCGATCAATGAACCCGAATCGGAAGCGGTTCATGTCACTGACATTTTGTCGGGGGATCCTATCCCGAGCCCTGATCCGAAGTCAGCTCAGGACAAGGCGCCGGTTAAGAGATCTTACACCGTGGAGATTGTTTGTGTGAGCTTTCTGATAATGTTTGGGATTAATTACTTTACGGGGAAGAAGGAGAATGAAAATATCGCGCTTGCTTGGGCGACGAAGTTTGCAGCGAAAGACTCAATCTTCGAGAAGAACTTCAGCTTGTTGGGGGTTGGTGAGGGAGATGATTCACCACTTTTGCTTAAAGAAGGACAGAATGTGTTTAAATTCTACGCCAGTGGCCGTAGATACTGCCAAGGTTCGCGCCCTTTTCCTCTTTCCCTTGGAAACTGGGACGGGTAATTCGTATTAACGTGAGGTCATTGGGATTTGTCTCGTGCCCACTAGTATGTTATAGGAATCAATTTACCAATTTGTTAATATTTTAGAGAACTTTGTGGTTTGTATCTTTATTTACATTTCGAATTGACGAGTGATCTGTTATTCTTAGTACGGGAAATTTTTGAAGGCCATATAGAGCGCAATCATTGTTTCTGATACACTTGTCGCGGCATTTGAAGCACTTTTCTTTTTTTTTTCCCCCCTTTTTTGGATGAGGAAGCACCTTTCATTTGCATATTTATTGATCAATTAGATGTCATACCTTTGAGTATTATATGGTTGGAGTTTGAGTTTTATCAGAAATGGTAGATATTGTATTTGAAACTAATTAATATATATGCTGTGGAGGTGTCCGGGTTTGTTAGTGGACGTGGGACCGGTGTTTGTTAGATCTGTTATTGGGGACGAACACTACATGGGAGTATCTATGTTATATGAAGTCCAGAGGTAGGCATGCTTTCTGGTTCATGCTGACTACTGAAATGTTAGTTTACACATAGGATTGATGATTAGGAGTGGTTGCTTGTCGATAGTATCTGCTTTGGGGGGAACATGTGTAATTTAGAAAGTGAACTGAAGAAAATCTGTGTTGTCAAGACCAAAATTCTTGTCATAGTAATTCCATATTCTCGTTTGTGTCTCCATCGATCATACTGCCACACGACTGAGAAGCATTAGACAAGGCAGCATCAAAATATCATCTTGTAAGCATCATGTGATTTGTGGGTATAGTGATTTGTTTCATCCATAGCATTGTAGCTTAAATTTATATAGATTATTTCTCTGTCTCTAATTACTGATGGGGAAAGAATCATAGAGCTGGTCAAACAAGAGGAAGAATTTTAATTTGTTGTATGTCTTTATAAATCAATCTGTATGGTTATATTTATCCATTATTTGTATATGCTGGTTGTACTAGGGTAATAAAAAATAGGCTGGAGAATGTTAGCAATAAAATGTTTTATTTCTTGGTATTATAAGATGCATTCTTCTTTTGAAATTTAATATGATATGTACAATTTTACCATATATTATTTTCTGACAGTTAAATAGCTAATAAAGACATGATTCATATGACTTGTTACATACTGTTGCTCAGCACTGTCATGATGTGCATGTGTTATGTGCACAAGCATAGATCTAGTGAATGGGTGATTTACCATGAAACTGGTTTTATATAGGATTTGAGAATAGAATACCCCTCGCACCTAACGTACATGCATCAGTTTATACTTTGAAGTAATCTATTCGTCTCTAACAATGTTTGTGTGCTAAGTGTTTATTATTGCCTTTTCTTTGTGGAAATGTGTGAAAAATGGGGAACAATCATGAGCATCTGCACATGAATGTATTACAATAATAAGAGGGACATAATAAGGAATCATAATGATAATTGAAACCTGCATCTTTAGCAGCATACTTTTGTGTTGTTATTACCTTTTCCGTTTGGAAATGTGTGAAAAACAGGGGAACAATCGGGAATTTTGGTTTTTCTATATTTGCTATTTCTTTGGTTGGTCTATTTGTAGGAAATTCTTGTGTTTAAGCTGTAGGTGATCTTTTTTGACCCTGTTTTTTCTTCCTTGCTTTCCAACAGGTCTCTTAGCTACTATGGAGTTGAAGAGTAGACATGATTTGATATCAAGGATCTACAATATGATTGTGCCATGCAAGGATGAAATTAGTTTTGAAGTTTATATGAATGATGATGCTATGGATCATGTTGTTTTTGCAATAGCAAAGAAGAAGGCAGCAAAAGGTATGCAGAAGGAGTTGACAGACTTGCAGAGATTTGCTGGAATATTATCGCCTCCTGCTGGGAGGAAATGGGTGTCTGAAGATTTGGCCGTTATCTCTGAGTCCAAGGAGGTGGCTGGAGATATGATCACAGATGCAGTGCTTGATCAGGTAAGTTAATCTTCTTGAGGTGCATTTATCTCTCTTCTGGTATTTGCAGAGTCACTGTTGGCAATGGGTTTACTTGTTTTCAGTTCTTAAAGCCAGAGAATTAGATGGGTGCATATTCTGCATCTTCTTTCATGGAATTTCCATTTACTTGTGTGCAATTTCTTAAATGATAAAATCTGCATTTGTACATAATTGTCTTGTTAGACTTGTGCAATTTATTGGCGACATTTTAATCATCGATGCAGCTAGATGTGGTTAGTTGAGTTTCATAACTTGTAGTAGTAGCTTGAAATCAGCCAGCTATACATTCTGTTTATTAGGTAAAGGCAGATGATGCTTGATAATGGTTACCTGAAAAAGTTCTCGATATCCTATTTCTTCATCATGCAGGTTTTTGGTGAAAAAGCTTATGAGAAATTTGGGAAGGGTTTTATCTCTATGCATTTTTCTGATCAGCATTTGGGTACTCATAGGAAGATGCTATTATTTAAGTTCGCTCTTCCAGACATCAAGCATATGGCAGATATGACCCGATTGGTTGCTCTCATACCGTATTATATTGATCTTGTTGGACGCTATAAACTCAGCTCTCCGGTCAGTCTGAAAACCCTTTGTTCTTTCGGGTATTAGTTTGAGAACGAAAACCTGGCATTACTTTATTTTGACTTGTTCTGGATGTGCAGGCTCGATCGAAAACTGAAGCTGCTAGATTAAAGGCTGCTCAAGAAGCACAGAAAGAACTTATGAATGCTAGGCAAGAAGCTCTGCAGAAACGGAAGGCAGATAGGAAAAAATTGTTGGAAGAGGCAGAAGCTAAACTGAGTGCAGAGGCTCTTCGAAAGAAAGAAGCAAAAGAACGTAGTCGTCAGATGAAGAAAGCAATGCCTAAGATAAAGATGACTCGTGCACACTAGATTTCATCACGATTTAAGGATATCCGGTAAACTTGCTTTAATAGGGCTTTAGATTTTGAGGTGCATAACTTGCCTTCTTGGATCTACTTTCTCTATACACTTGCTGTGTACTCTAGATTGTACTTTAAACATAACTGTCTACATGGATTTTTGACAGAAGTAGGGCTTAGCGCTGCAGAGTTTAGTAGAGAAATTCCTCCTTGATATGGCTCAATTTGGCTACAACGCAGTTATTGATTTCCTCGGGCCTTACAATGATTGGGGTGTTCTCTAGCAGTATCGAAAATACTTGTGCGAGAGGTGAACTTGCTGAAAGTAATTTAGAGGAAGCAGTTTTTTGGACTTA
Source organism: Lumnitzera littorea (assembly GCA_024138015.1). Classification (NCBI taxonomy): domain Eukaryota; kingdom Viridiplantae; phylum Streptophyta; class Magnoliopsida; order Myrtales; family Combretaceae; genus Lumnitzera; species Lumnitzera littorea. Next base: position 963,704 of record JAMXBB010000011.1, read on the forward strand.
TTTGCTTTATTATGAATCATTTGTACTTTTCTCTGGGAAAAATCCCCTTTCTGTGTTAGGTTTTAGGTTGGACCCTTGTTATTGAATGGTCAAGGAAAACGACATTTTATAGTGATTTTGTAATAAATGGGATACTCCATTGCTGGAGAATTTTATGTAGGAGGCCACAATCAGAAATTGGAAGAACTTGCAGGATTGGCTTGTGAATTGCAAGTATCTGCTTATCGACATCTCTTTCTTTTCCTTTTTCCCTCTGTGGAGGGGATTCTGAATTCTCTCTTTTTCGTGCTGCAAGAAAAGGAATGGTGGGAGGATCAAAGTATGGTGGGAATTTAACATCAGGGAAACCTTGGGGGCTTGCCTTTGTCGGGTTAAATATAAGAAAGGAATTTCTACTAATGGCTTTACATTACCCAGGCAATCATCCTCTCTTTGGAAGGAACTGACATAAAAACTAGTGGGGGCATCTCACAACTGCACACATATAATCGGAAATGGTCGTGTGTTAAGATTTTGGTAGGATTCATGGTCAAACAATGGTGTACTAAGCAAAGTTATTTAACACCACACCATGGCTTGTCACCTTTATTTTATGCCATCTGGTCAATATGTGGAAAGACATAAACCAGGAACTCTTTTGTAGGAAACAAAAACCACGCACCTTTGCACCAACGCTTTTGATGGTAAGCACATGAATTTTGGGCAGTCTATCGAAACTATACTTGGAAACTCCACTTTATCTAACCCCAGCTGTCATTCACGCCCCACCTAAGACTAGGTTCAAACAAAACACGAATGCCTCTATTGTCAGTACTGGCAACCTAACAACCATAGGTGGAGGGATCAGAGATGACCTGAGATATTAGATCATAGGTTTCTTTCTTAACTTTTGGTCCTGAAGGTTGAATTGAATAAAAATAATTGGATATGATGGAAAAAAAAGAGAGAGAATAGAATAAGTACATGGAGGACTCAATAATACATGTTTATTACATCATGGTTAGTTTTTTTAGTATATGATATAAAATTTATAATAAAAAATTAATTATTTATATTATAAAATAAATAAATATTTTATAATATTTAATAAAAATAATATTAACTAACTCAATTTTTTAAGATAGAGAGGTATTTTTAAAAATATAAAATATTTTTATTTTTTTATCTAATAAATTTTATTTGAGATAAAATTTAAGTTTTTTGTTCAATTTAATTTTTTATTTTGTCATTAAGTAAAATTATAAACTAAATATGAAATAAGTTTTTTTTTGTCGTCTAATATTATAAAAATTGCATAGGTAGAACATCGGGACTGTTTTGGGGCATCAAATATGGTTTTATTAAAATTGATATTTGTCTAGACTTAAAAAGGCTGCTATCAATAGCGAAGCTGGTTGTGCTAATAAGTTACTACATATTATACTTTCGTGAGAGGAAGGCCTTCCGTTGTTTGTATCTACCAAGTTGTCTTTTGCATGTAGGGAAGACAAAGAGATAACAGACCTTTCAGCGGATAAAGCGAGAAGTTTGAAGACAAATAAGCTAAGTATGACTAAGTATCATGAACTGCTTTCCGATAAACTCTACTCCATGTATTGTTTTAGTATGTAATATGTGTTAAGAAAATTAGTTAAAGATGGGAACATGAAAAACGCTTTCCTTACTAGTTTTACGTGTTCTATACTAAGTTTGTCAATGATAGATGTAAACTTTTATGGGATACAACTAAGTGAGTATTAAGAATAAGATAGTAATCCTTAGCTTTTGATTACCTTACAGGTTTAAAGAATTTTGGAAGAAGCTTCGCGAATTATTGGTAAAGTGTTTTGATGGTAAGATCTTGAAAAGAAATGAAAAATTCGTACAAGCATTATAGCTTTTTTTAAGGACATGGTCACTCAAATTACTTAGTTTTAATCATTAAATTATATTTAAATCAGTTAAAAAATGATTTTGATTATCCATTACGATGGAATGCGATTTTTAAAAGATGATATATTGCATCTATTAAGCAAAAACATCATCTAATATAAAGAGTCATACTAATACAATAAAAAATGATTAAATGACGTGATTGTATCGCTAGTTTTGTAACTTTCTGGACATAAAACTTTTCTATTCATACACTTCATTAATACGAACAAATGATATAGTCATATCGCTGGTTATTATTTTTTATTTACTCAAATTCTTATATGACATAAAATCTAAATCTAATGCGATTTTATAATGATTTTATCTCTTACTTTTGCTTATATATAAACATTTTTTTACATTTAAATGACATGACATCTTACATAATAGGAAATCTATAAAACAATATGTTTGTGCTTGAACAAAGGGCAGCATATGTTTTATGCTGGATCCATATTCAGTTTGTAGCAATCAAAGAGATTTGCTTGTTGCCTATATGATCTCAAGTGTTAATCACAGATGTGGACGTGGCAGGCAGGAAGGCCTTACATTTTAATGGTCTACTTCAAATTCCACGTACGATCTTGATGATAATAATACGTTCACGATCACCTTCGCCATATTTGTTTTCATTGTCAGAATTGGAATTTTGTAGAGTCATGGGGTACCGGTATCTTACACTGCACCCACATGCGCTGGGTCTCTCTCTCTCCCTCCCTCTCTTTTTTCCACCACACTGGTCTGGATGTTTAGTCATTCCACGCGACGAAATTGCATCTAATTTTTTGTTTTAATTTATCTTTTTATGATGCTGTAATATATAATTAATAGTTGAAATTAAAAAAAAAATATTATAATAATATAATAAAATATTTTAAAAATCAAGATAATTTTAATTATTAATTTATAAATAAAAAAAAATTAAGTGAAAATAAATAGAAAGATTTTATATCCGACGTTGAGCGGATGGGCTGAAGCAACTTGTCTAGTTCTTTTTGAGCGTATGACATGACCTAGACGATGAAATCCTTCCAACCTTTTTTGTTTCCAGGATGGGTGATAAATATTATTAAATAATATTTTAATAATCATTTAACTTCGTATGTATAATCATAACTAACCATCTATAACACGCAAAAACTGTCCATCCAACACGATGTTTTTTTTTTCCCCCTTTTTTAATGATAATTTTGTACAAAAAAGAAGGAAAAAAGAATAACTTCATCTTCCTAATTATGCCTGCACGATGGAATAGCTTTTAAGGTGATTATATTGTGTTAAATGATTATCCTAATTTCAATATTTTTTAATCTTTAGCTAAATAAAGTAACTCTATGCTTAGGGACGTAAATGAACCAAATTGGTTCACAAATTATTCAAATTAAGTTTAGTTTTTACTTGAATTCAATTGAGCAATAATTAAGTCAAACTCAAACTCAAATAGTAAATCGAGTTAAGTTTAAATTTTAAAATATTAAAATTGTCAGGTTTATAAGTATGATGGAACTTAATATAATTTTTAATTTACTTTTAATTTTTTTAAATATAAATGAATTTAAGATTATTTAGAGAAAATTGTTACTATTCGAATTTTATTGAGTCGAACTTGATCTTATTAAATATATTTTTAAACTAAGCTTAAGTTTAAAATTTAGAGCTCAATCGAATTCAAATTGGTTTTAAATTTCAAATTTTTGAGTCAAGCTTGAACCAATACTATATTGATTCTTCTCAACTTGATTATACACCTCCAATGCCGATCGTATAACCTATAGAAAAGATATATCATGTATGGTATAAGTTCATATTATATAATATCTTGTAACTTTTTAATATTGTGTCGATTTCTATATAATCTATTTGTAAAGTATTACTAATAAATATAATTAAGTTTGATAAAAATATCCAACCAAATTAACTTAACTCATAACCTACTATGCTATACCATCGAACCCATATCATATTTCTAATTTAAGTTAGTATTTAATTCACCTACATTATGGAGTGTTATTATTTGTGAGTGCTTACGGTTTTCTACTTTGTATTGTTTATAATTTATATCTAAAAGCAAATATGTACTTTCTATTTAATAATATAGTAATGTTGGGAATGATTGATAATAAGATTTTAAAAGGAATAAGTGATAAGAAAAATTCTACAAACTTTTATAGGATTATTTTGAATGATTTTTAAAATGTAATTTTTCAAGAAAAACTTTTTTAATGAAGGGAATCGATTTAGAACTTTTTTTTTTTTCTCTTCAAATTGAAGTAAGTGAGAAGAGAAAGTGATTGAAATTCCAACTAATAGTCTTGCTTTTTAAATTCTTATCACATTTTTTAGAACAATAATAATTAAATAGTTCAAAATATTTTTAAATATTACTTAAAAAATTCCTCTTTTATTTAGTCCCTTTTCTTTCTTTTATTTTTTTTTCCTACTCTAATTCTTTCTTCCACTTTTGTTGTTAGAGAAATTTATACAAATAAAGTGAAAATTCCCTTGAATTTATCAAATTTTACATTATTAAATCATCAGTAAAAGAAAAATAAAAAGGAAAAAGAAAGAAATCGAAGAAAAGAAAAGAATAGTGTGGCATTGAATTAAATGGTCAACGACCTCCTTGTTGGGAAGAATTTCCAGTCAGGAGAGGTCCCTTCCATTCAATGCTCTTCTTCTTCTTCTTCCTTCCTTACATACATGAACGTCCACCACTAGCATAACAGAACAAACACAAATAATGGATCCCAATGATGTGGTTGATGTTGATGTATTCCCATACGAGCTTCTCTTCAATGCTCTCCGTTTCATTCCAATCTCTCACTACTTTCTTGCGTTTTCCTTCGTCTTTCTCGTCTTTCTTTATAACTTACTCGAAATCCACTTCTTTCACAACCTTTTCTTCACTGGCCTCAAAGGTGATCCTGTAACCCTCGTCTACGCTTCCGGCTCCGAGCTCTACCAATTGGTGGCTGCCAAGTGTCGTATTCTCCATGGCAGGTAATTGTTGTGCTTGTGCCGCTAATGTTACTGTTAGTATTTTATTAGCGACCTGTCAATGTTGAGATGACTGTAGCAGTTAATGGAATTACGATGGGAATGGTCGACCCGACCATCGAATAAATAACTCCAAATTAAACAATGGATGACTTTTTGCACCGTTTCATCAATTAGGGACTAGACTGAACACTTTTTAAATCGAATGAATGAACTCATACAGAGTACGTCTAATCTACGTGTCTCTCTGCATAACTAATCACGTTACTTTTTGTACTGTAATGCTATTGATTTAGTTGATTAAATGTAATGACTTTTGGGCTTTAAAATGTTGAAAAAATAAAGCTTTATTTGGGCTGCTATGTTTTAGTTCTGGTTCCGTGATTAGTTATGCAACTATGGAGTTTTTTTAACCAAATATACTGTATGAACTGTGTTATGTTAAAGCAATTTATGAGTTTGGTGCTAAATCGAACAATATTTAAGATTTAAGTCAATTTGTGATTGGCAGCATTGCAAAATTGAGAAAGTTTCGGAAGCTAGCTTGAACCTTTTGATCCTGTAAAACCATATTCTTGCATCCTTCTGCTTCTATGCTTGCTTTATTTGTTGATTGTGTGATTTTAAGATTTATGAATCAGGAATCAAATTGAGTGATTTGTCAATTTGAGGATAAGTTCAGATAAGTGAAGCTTCATTTATTTTATCTTTTTAACACTATACTAGCACTTACTTGTATTGACTTAATTTCAGTGATTAGTCACCTGAGGGCAGAGTTTAAATGTATTTTGTTATGAGGTTAAACTCTATTGAGCAATATATGAAATTGATGCTAAATTAAAGAATCTTAAAGCTTCTGCAAACGTGGAACAAGTTAATTTCAGCACAAATGATATTATTGCAAGGCTGAAAAGGTTCCGAAGCTTATTAGAGATTTTGGTCTCATTAACTGGTAAAATTGGATTAGTTCTGCTTCCGTGCTTGCTTTATTTGGTGATTCTATTGTAAATGCAGATACTTAGCCACTCCATGGCTTTCTAGTCCTCATCTACAGACAGCTTTTCTCAGCTTCTTTGGGAAGTCTCCTGATTTCAGCTACACAAGGTTTGGGATCTTCTCTCTATGACTTTGCACATAATTTCAGTTGAAGACATGTAATTGTTGATTTAGTGGTTTTTTTTGTCAGCAGAGCATCTTTACATGCATTTCCTTATCTTATCATACCAACTAAAATAATGTAATTTCAGTGACCATTTTATTGTTAAAGATTCTATATTTTATACTGTGTGTTTTTTATTCTACAGCCTTGATTTACTATATAGTAGTATCATTTTTGCACATAGAGGAAGTCATTTACACCATTAATAAGTCAGTTACATCATTCTTTTCTCTTTTTGTATTGAGCTTTTTTTTTTTATACATATATTATAAATTAATGGATCTCCTTAAAATTGTACTTCAATATTTTACCATCTGTTTAAGCTAATTAGACCTTTTCTTTGTGAATCTTGGAAATGTGATTTTGCATCACATTTATGCTCATAAATTGCACTCTGCTTGTAGTAGCTGTAGCTGGAATTTTTTAATGCATTGTCATATAATATTCCAGACTTGTACACAGTTATTTTCGTTCATACTAATGCCCTTATTTGGCCAGACAACTTTTCCATACGGTTGATGGGGGAACACTTGCTTTAGATTGGCTGAAGAGTTGTGATGGTAATAACATTATCTTCCATAAGCAGACAGTTTTTTCCTTTGTGAACAGTAGATAGGCATGGCTGGAAAGTTTATCTCTGAAGTTCCCCAAGAAATCCATTTTCCATTTTTTTTTTTGGTTGTTGTTGTTGCTCTGAGTCTTCCATTTAACTGAGCATCAGTAGGTGCATTTGACTTATGTGACCTCAAGTTGTTTGTTTGGTGGCAAGATCACTTTAATGTTGTATGCTTTCTTTCAGAGTACTCTTCTCTCTGTCTTGTAGAAAATGTACAATCTAGCCTTTAAATGTTTGGCTTTACAGTTTCTTTGCCTGCGTTCCAAGCATTCAGAAACAAGATCTCTTACTCAAGTATGGATAATGTCTAGTCTGGCGATTAGCATGCATTCATCATTCTAATATATCTAGGCCGATCTCAAATCAAAGTACTTTCTGTATCTGGTGCTTATAAATTTTTGAGTCCCCTTTTATCCATTAATTTGTTGTCTTCCCATTTAGCTGCTCCCCTTAGTTCCCTACTTTCAATATTCTGTCATGTTCATTTGGAGAGTCACATTACTCCTGCTCCATATTGTCCATAAAGCTCTTTAATTCCTTAATTCGGTGCAGTTAAGGGACAGAACACTCACTTGAAAGAGGCTGCTGCCAAGGATGATAAAACCCCTATTATGATAATTATCCCCGGCTTAACCAGCGATTCTGATTCTGCTGTAAGTTGTGGTATTTTCACCTTCTTCCTTGCTGTGAATTAATTGATGGAGGTTGTAGAGCTGGAGCAAATTTATACATGAATTTTTTGTCCTTTGATTTGCTTCTTGACAATTAGTGAGATAATAACATCAAAAAATTCAAAAAGAAGAAGGGGGAATGAAAAGGTTTATTCAATCTTTGTCATTCCTCATGCTGAGGAAAGTTTTCCAATTTGGTCTTTGTAGTTATTCACTAGAAGAAACTGCATAAGCAAATTCTCTCTCTTTGTTTTTCATTTTTTGGTAATTCAGAAGAAAATTCATTTCTTTTTGTGGTAATGTGAGATATTTTTATGTTTCGTATGAAGAGAAGAGTGTACAAAAGAAAAGGAGAATGCTGAAAACCTGTATCGAACTAGGTATCTAAACAACAAAAGGATATCTAGGTCAGTAGATTCGGCACAATGCTCTAAAGTGCTCCAAGAGAGAAGTGCATAATTAAGATAGAAACAGTGCTATTTCAAAAAGGATAGAAATTTGTTTCTCTTGTTCATCATAAAGCTTCTTCTACTGTTTTTACCTTTTCCTTTTGGTTGCAGGTATGCATTTCAAGAGCCAACTAATTATGAAGTATAATTATAATCTGGTCAAGTTAACCTAATGAGTCATTAATGTTTTATTATGGGTCTATTCCTTAGTTGCTTTTAACAAACTCGTAAGGAATTTGAGCTTGAATTGAATCTTATAAAGTAAAAATCAGATTTGAGTTAAAGTAGAAAAGAAAGCACTTATATCGTAAACTCTAGCATACATCCCTTCTTCAAATTTCTTGTCAGACTAGTCCTTGGTGTCCCACCTGTTTTTCACTAAGTAGCTAGACACAGAAACAAGATCGGATGCTATTCTGGTCCGTCTCCATTTTCATGTTACTCAAGAACAACAATGGAGCAAGTAGGGAATATTCTACTTTCTCATGCGATCGACTAGTACAGAGAAAGTTGCTATTATTATCTATATGCTAAAATAGGTAAATTAATGGTGCCCTTGCTTTTGAAATAGCACTACTTTTGTCTTAATTATGCATTTCTCTTTTAATGATCATATAAATTCACAGACATTCGTTTTCCTAAAACTTTAGGGAATGTCTATTTTTACTTTGCACCATTGGATTAAAAAAGTATGAGTACTATCTTTGAAAGCAGGTGCGATTGTATGTTATGAATTCTTTTACAATAAAATTATAATTTACCCTTTACAATATGGTCTGGTTATTCAATTGCATCAACAACCTCTGTACCTTTTCCGAGTGATTCAGCAACCTGTTGTTCATAGTATGTAAACATAAAAAAGTGATTTGTTGAATGTATATCTTGTTCAAGATTATTTTTGCTTTACTTATGTTATTGCCTCTATCTGCTATGTGCTAGAGCAGTTTTCCCATCAATCTTGTGTTAGGGGTTGTGTGTATACTTTTTGCAATCCTAGTGAGCTATTGTAAACGTACAAAGTAGTTAGTATAAATAATGGTAAAGGGGACGGTCTTAAGTCAAGGTTTTTTTTTTTTTCCCATCTTGAAAAATTGTTGATGAAAAACAATTATTGTTCTTCACAGTACGTAAAGCATCTAGCATTCAAAATGGCAAGAAGTGGCTGGAATGTTGTTGTGAGCAATCACCGTGGGCTGGGTGGTGTATCAATCACTGTAAGTTTATAACTCATATACATTGATTAGATTGCTTAGGTGGTCCCTATTATTCTTCCTAGTAATTGTTGATTTTGCTTTATACTTAGGTGATACACCCAGGTCATAGGTTCGTAAAAATATAGCACAATTACATAACTAAATTTGGTCAAAAATATTGCTCAGTTATTTTAATGGAAACCATTTAGTTGGTTTGAGTATTTTCTATTTCTATATCAATCTTATTTATTTGACTCAAATTCAACTTTGAGGAAAGGTTTCACTGAGTCAACTTCTTCTTTTCTTTATCTGACATACCATTCTTATTAACTATTTTGCTTTAATTACCCAAAGGAAAAAGAAAAAAGTTACTTCAACCAAAAAAAGAAAAGCAATGTCACTTAACAGATAGAATTGGTTATGTTATTAACACAGAGTTTAGCATGACCCTCCTGCTTGCCATGATGTTGTAACATGATCCGGTGACACTAATGGACATCCACTCCAGATAGCATGGAATAAGCCAATCACATCATGATGTTGGCACTTACAGAGAGCATTGACTTGATTTGGGTAGAAGATGCAATATCTGTTGGTCAAAATCTATGCAAATCAGGATCTCCCATTGCCATACAATTTGGGGTTCAAATTTCACTGTTAGCATGGCTTTCTATTTGTTGTGTTATTCATTTGGAAGCACTTATCGTCAATCATAATGGTCAATCCTAAAACTGTTCCTCAGGAAACACTGAAGTAAATGATTGTTGTTCAATAATAGTGCAAGATTTCCAATGTTTGTAAATTCAGTTCTTTTGATGAATATGATATTTTTAATGGTTTTCTCTATAAACTTTCTTTTGTCACCTCTCTGTAGAAGATATTTTCATGATGATTACTTGTTGACATGTTCTCTGCTTCTTGTATTTATGGCCAGTCTGATTGCTTTTATAATGCTGGGTGGACAGAAGATATTCGGAAAGTGGTTGAACATATTCATGAATGTTTCCCTGAAGCTCCTATCTTCGTGGTTGGGACTAGTATTGGTGCTAACATAGTGGTATTGTCTTCTAATTTGCTTCCCATATTAAGATATTACTAATAAAAAATAGTTATCCATCCTTACCTATCTACATGATATATCTTCATGTTGGATATATATTTCATTAACTTTTTCAGGATTAAAGGTTTTTTCTATTAGGTGAAAAAAATTGAAGCATCTCATTACAACTTCTCTAGTCTAAGGTGTTTCCTTTTCTTTTTCCTGTCACCCCCAAGGAGCGAATGCTTTTATTACATGCTTGATACCTGGAGTTTCAGTATATTTTGAATGGTTCATTGAGGTCTAAGTTCAGTTGTTTTCTAAATTGGCAATCTTTCTTTCACCCACAAAGTCTGTGATTTCCAGTATATATTTTGAGGTTGGCTTTGAACAATGAGATGCTCACAGCTTTGCAATATATATGAGATACATTTTACATCTCTATTGGATATATTCTCCTTTCCGTTTTTGCATGCAACATGATGAGATGATTAGCAAGTTGTTATCTGAACTCTTACACATAGCGTTCTTTCTGATCCTCTTGACTTTTAAGCCCTACTTCATTTTCTTTACAGAAGTATTTTGCTCCGTTTTATAGCACCAATATGCACTAAGAGATCTGATCTTCAGGTAAAATTTCTTGCTGAGGAAGGTAATAGGACTCCTGTTGTTGGGGCTGCAGCTATCTGTTCTCCCTGGGATCTGTTGGTTTGTATCCTGTTTGTTTACTCAATTGCTTTATAGGTTCAAGTCCATTTTGAAGAATGGACTCTTTAAGGCCTTCATGTTACTAATATTTTCTCATTAATAGAGCATGCCAAGGAAAGCCCCAATCAAAGGGACTTCTACTGGAAGATAACATCCATTTACTTTCTGAAATCGCAAAAATGATAAAGTCTCATTGGACTTGCATAACAATTGGTCACAAAGGATTGGTCAATAGTTGTCTCTAGCAAATCCAATTTTTCAATATCATTTCAAAATAGGAGCTTACAAGCAATATTTTTCCTGCAATTTTGCCAAGCTAAAGATACCTGCCATTCCCAGCCATTTTCTTAAATGTTTTACTGCTTTGTTCATAAAGGACATGACCTACTTTGCAGAAAACCCTTTTTCTTTTAATGCTGTCTTTGTTCATGGGCACTTTGTGTTAGTCCAGCCAAACTTTTATGTAGGGTACCGAAATTCTCCATTGTATGTGTTATGCATCCATAACTTTTAAGCTTTTTGGTGGACCAATTACAAAGTCTTTTAAGCTTCAGTTCAAAGTAGAATGTTGTCTCATTCTACAGATTCTGTTGTTCTGTATATAGCAAACTCTGAAAGTACTTCATTTCAGTATGTTCAAGATGTAGAACTTTCAATCCTCCCCCTTGCTTTTTAAGACAGCCTCACAAGTGATCATCATAATGGTCCCATCTGCCCTGGGGGCACTTGTTAAAGACCTGTAAAAGATATTTCTCATGCTTCTATCGTTGATTATACATTTTAAGAGAAAAGAAAGTGCGGAAAGAAGAAAATTTTCTTTACTTAGAATCTTATCAAGTACCATTGAGGCATTTGCTAAACTTTCCTTATTATTATATAGAAGCTTTACTCCTTATTCTGTTGAGTCTTTGTAGCATCACGACATATTACTATAAATACATGTATTAACTGTTTTCTGACTGGCTTCTAACTGAAGGCAGTGGAAAACATGAATATTCTTATAATGTAAGCATTTATTTCTTATACAGATATGTGACAGGTTCATGAACCGAAGGCCTGTGCAAAAGCTCTATGCTAAAGTGCTAACAATTGGTCTGCAAGGTTATGCTCAATTGTATGTCTACTTTATGTTCTATGATTAGATCATTTTTCCTGGTGATGGCTTAGTTTTCACTTCTGCTTATATGTTTGTTTAAACCAATCTGCATTTTAAGAAGTGCCTTCACTTTTGTTTTAATTTCACTGGTTTTTCTGCAGGCATCAGGCTATCATGGCTCGCCTTCTGAACTGGGATAGTGTTGAAAAGGTAATTCATTTTCCCCTTAAGGTTTTATCATATTGATAATAATATTTTGAAAGATATTGCATTTCATCCTGAGCCCCGTCACATATTCTCGTGTTGGAAATGGTGTAGCTTAGATTAAAAGAAGAGTTTCCATATTTCTGTACCTAATATACAGGATATACTCATTAAAAAGCTAGTGCAGGGGAGATAGATAAATGTGTTTCCACCATCATTTCTATTGATTAGAGCTCAAGTATTGATATTGATGACAAATAATTCTTTATGTTGTTCTTTGACAGTCCCGTTCAGTTAGGGATTTTGATGATTGTGCAACTCGTGTCCTCGGGAAGTATGAGGTAAGATTTTATTTTTCTATTATCTGTTTATTTCCTGGAAATCGATAAAAAGATACTCCTTTTTCTTTCTTTTGTTTTTCCAATAACTAAAGACATTCCTTTTTGCAGACAGTTGATACATACTATAGACGTTGTAGCAGTGCTAATTTTGTTGGAAATGTATCAGTGCCACTCCTATGCATCAGTGCACTGGATGATCCTGTATGCACTAGTGAAGCTATTCCATGGGATGAGTGCCGGTTGGTATCCATCTTGGCTTCAAAAGATTTCTATTTTTCAAAATCAGATTCTGTTCCCGCGTTTATGTATTGCGCCAAAAAAAAAAAAAAACCTCAGTGACTTGGTGAGGTGATGAATTAAAGAAGTCTGCATGTGTTTATATTATTTACTCCAGCCAAATTCTTGAGAATCTCCAGCGATTTCATGACTGTTTATTCAAACATTCAGATGCTTTTGTTGATATGTCTGATATTTCAATGCAGTGGCCTTATTACCTTACCTGTCTCTACAGTAATTAGTCCAACAGATATATTTATCCATTCGCCTTATTTTTCTTTGAATATGGTGGATGTGTACTAGTCACTACAATTACCTTCCATACTTTGAGTCTTTTAGGATCTATTCTATATCTGGCTTTGAAGACAGATAGTTTGACTTTGACTAAAAACTAATGACGTGGATTGTGAATTATCATAGGGCAAACAAAAATATCATTTTAGCCGTAACAAAACATGGAGGACATCTACCTTATTATGAGGGGACAGCTGCAACTTCCATGTGGTAAGTCATGCCGTTCTGGTTTCCTAATTTTAGATTTTCATAGCTGCACTCAGAAATGCACCTGGAGTCTCATAGAATTCGCTATGCTGGAGTTTCAGGATTCGCAAGTCATATTTAAATATAAATTATTTTCTGTTTGCCAGCACATAATGTTGCTTTGCCAATGCTCTTCATTAGGAAAATTTGAGAAAATGATAAGAGGAAAATGCAAATATATTTGGACACCACAACGCGTTCATGACTGCTCCCTACTAGCAATGGACTTTGTGGAAATTTTATGAAATCTTTTCCTCCCTCCAAATGCACTCGTGCTTATTCTCTTCTTATCTTACTCAAGTTTTCTTCATGAATAGCATTCAGACTAAACATTTAAAATATATTACTATGTTTAATTTAGTATGTCTTTTGGATTGTGCTTTGCTGCACGAGGTTGTCTTTTTTCCCCCTTATTGCTTGATGCATGCCAGGTAAATTAAGTGGAGTAATAAGTGATTTGGTGTATTTTCATATTTTTGTTGATATTAAGAATTGTTGAAATGAACTGCAGGTGGGTAAGAGCTCTTCATGAGTTTTTTGAAGTTCTATGTTCAAGTCCTATGATCAATAGAAAACCAAAGGTGAAGCATCTATTCCTTTCTCTGAAAACCTGAATGCATTGTGATTGGGCATCGGCTTTTATTAAGGATGGTATAATATAGGGAGGTCCTAAATTTTTCTGCCCACACCTAAAAGATGCCAATTCTATTTTCTGACATTGAAGCGAGTGGTTGCTTACTCACTGACCAGTCCATCCAGTCAGGTCATGGCTCCAATTTCTTAAAATAACTGTAAAATATTCTGATTTTGATCAGGACGGTCCTTTTATGCCTTTCTGACTGGTCTGGCCTCGGTTCCTGGTCAAAACCTTGTGGTTTGGTTTGGATATTTTAGCATTAGTAAGGTTATGAGTTTCTTTACTTCAACGCCCCTGCTGAGACTAATTTCTTTGGCAACAAATTGAAAGAACGCATGTTCATGACGTATTGTTAGATCGATGGATTCTCTCTCTTTTATAACATAAAGACATGAAATTTAGTATGTGAGATGGAGACTTGAGCTAGTCTCCATCATTATAATTCTGTTTTATTTACTGGGTTAGATATTCTGTCCATGGATCTCTTTTACTCATCCCTTCTTTGCTCCCCCACTTGAAACTTCTGCTCTTCCTTTTGTTGCAGATTCAAACATCCTCCGTGCCTGGATCTTCGATTGATCAGGGCCCGTACGTTAATATAGTGGAAGGTGGAATGGTGTCTGCAGTCTGCTGTGAGCAAAGAAGCGATGCAGTTGAAGAGAGCGCTACGAAACAAATACCTCAAGGGAAGACGGACGAAAGTGCCACTACAGAAACAGAAAAAGAGCATAGCAACAAGGGCACGCATTTAGAGGACAATCGATGTAACCAGTCAGAAAAATCCCTTGCCGCGACGGTTCCAGGGATAAGATGCATAAATCAGCTTTCAAAATATAGTAAAAGATCCTTCTGGCTTCTCGCTTATATTGCCATCATGACAACATGGCCACTGGTAGGCTCAGCTCTTCTGTTAGTTCTGAAGAAAAAGTTCAAAAAGATTGTGCCAGAAGCATTCTTCAGGAGATAGAAGCTAGTAGGGTTGGCGATTTGTATTAGTGCATCATGTCCTGTGTTTCTAATTGTATCGAATTCATGTTAGTAATAAAAAAAATATGAAATTGAGTAGAGATCATAAATAATAAAGTTATAGCATAATTGTGTTTATTTGTATTCAAATCATGTTTTCTAATAGTGTATTATGTCGTATCATCATGTTATGGTGTTTTGTCAATAATTGCTTGCCCCAGAAATTAGTGACATGCTAATGTTTTTATGAATATACCGAATGACTTCCTAAATGATGGAAGACTTTCATGATTGAATTATATATGTCTACTCCGTAATAACCTTACTTACGGATGTTCGAATAAATTATGTACAATATCTTGTGATAATCCAATTGAATTGACGATATACTGGCATATTTCGATGGTTCAGCTGCGATCTTGTAGTCCTGATCATGTACTACCTCTAAAGAGAGTTGCCAAATGGCTTGTACTCTATAATATGTTTGGATCAAGTTTCATGAACGAACATGATGGATGGTATATTTGACGTATATAATAACTTTAAGAAACTTCAACCGTATTATAAAATATGTTAGATGTGATATAGCTAATTGTATTAATATCACATTTTCCAAAATGTGATATTAGTACAATACCTATGTTACAAGATACATAAATCTACTAATGTTGTGTTTTGAAAATCTAATTTAACCATATACTTATATCGCATTTCTATCGCATCTATGAGATATAAATTCTTTATTATGTAATTATGTAATTTTTTTTTCTAAAGTCAATAGATATGTATTATACTTATATTATAGGCATATACATAATAACTATACGAGAAAACATATATAATAACTTTTTCTTTTTTTTTTTTCTTTTTGTGATATTACAATATGTACGTAGTATAAATACAACATAACATATATTAAGAATTACATCATTCTATCTTATATTAGTCATACATTGTATAATAAGTGTATTTGTAGTAGCTAAGAAATGTATATGAAAGATTATTCTTTATAATATTATATTACCAATATGTTAATTAATATATAACAATGTAGTTGTATGCATGATAAGTATATGATAGAACATGCATAAGGAATTATTCTTCTTGATATTATATTTTAGATAGTTGTATAATATGTAATATAAAATTTGCGCACGTAATTGCTATGTAAGAAAATATATATTGTAAATTATTATTCTTTTATGTTACATTGTTTATCACGTAATATAATAATAGTTTACATAAGCCAACATAAAAGAAAAATACATAATAGTTTACATGTTAAATAAATAGCAAAACATATATTTAGAATTATTCTTCTTCATACTAGATTATCGATATTGTTGTATAATAACTAATAAATAATATAAGTGTAACTATAAAAGAAAATATATATTAAAAATGATTTTTTGGTGATATCATATTAACTATATCTTGTTTAATATGTCATATGGTAGTATATATAACACTATAAGAAATCACTTGTCATTTTTTATTTATTTAATTTTTTTTCTTGATACTGGATTGTAGAGATGTTATTGTAAGCCCCATATCTTTGTGATTAGGTATCAATTATGTAATCTATGACCACGGTGAAACTAATCCAATTAAATGAGAAATTTACGAGTGAGCTTAAAACTTTAGTTAATAAAATTCCATGGACTTGAATTTTGAAAATATAATAAAATAATAATATAGCTAAAATGGTAAAATTTTATTATACTATTTAATAATTATTGCAATTGCATAAAATGGACTTCGATAGCTCGTAAAATTTTAAAGATAAATTATATATGTTAAATAACACCGTGG
>JAMXBB010000011.1:980421-1001974 GCA_024138015.1 Lumnitzera littorea
TTATTCTCCCTCACTTTCTACATCTTCACTAGTTTTTAATCAAGTATTATTTATATTTATAATAAAAATATTATAGATTACAAAATAATATATAGAATATATGTATATACTTTGCATGTAATTATTATGTGTAATTATATATTCTTAATTATCTAAAATACTTGATTAAATACTAGTGAAGTTGAAATAAGTAAGGGAAAATAATAAAAAAATTGATAAAAGTGTAGAGAATAGTTTGAAATATATTAGCCAAGGCGTGGAAGGATCTAAGGATAGCTATTGGTGTTTAGAACAACAATTTGACACTTACAAGATGTGTATAAAAGGGAATCTTTTAGTATGAATGAGAGAGAAAATTATTTTCGCACCCTCTAAAAGCTTTCTAAAATTGTATAACTCCTTCCATAATATTTTACATGTAATCAAAGATTTAGGAAAAATAAGCTAGGGTTGAGGAAATATAAGAAGGAAATCTAAGAAAATTATCGAAGAATAGGTGAAATTTTAGGCAGTTTGGAGTTTGAAGGCTTAAATAAAAACTGGGGACAAACCAAGAGCGTTGCTTGAAGGAGGGGCTAACGTCAATCTTGATCGAAAAGAGTGGTGGTGCTAGTGGTGGCCGGAGCTACTATTTCCAGTAGGTGCCCTAAACTAGCTCGATTTTCGAAAAACTATGAAAAAAATTATGAAAAAATTTATTCCCACATATTTTCATGCATAAAATTGAATAAAAATATTATTTTGTACAAATTTAGTAAATATTATACATGCCCTTAAGAAAACCATGAGCTTAACGATTTTCGATATTAAAATAAATTATTTGGGAGAATTGTAACAGAAAGGATTAACGTTTGGTGTTAGGTTCAAATAGGGGATCAAATTTTAAAAAAATTAAATAAGGGATTTATCATAGTCAATTTATAAAATTATTTAAATCATTTTGTGAAACGTTGATTTCTTATTTGAAATTTTCGAAACGTTAATCCTTTATTTGAACCATTTTATATAACGATAATTCCTTATTTAAACTTTTTAAAACATTGATTTCTTATTTAAATTTACCCTTAAATATTGATTTCTTCTGTTATAATTCTCTCTAAATTAGTCTAATAATATAATATCGATCTCAAAATCTTTATATAAACTTCATTATACTTATATTAAGTTGTTATGAAAAGATTTTTTGTGAAACTATTTTCTATATTTTTAATTAATTTTTGAGTCCCAAATTGTGAATACAATGGTAAATTTAGTAAAAATTAATATATTTTCCTATAGACCTCACTTGGGATTTGTGGTAAGTTGATTATTGGAGCAAATTATTTTCTATCGATGGTGTTGAACTAAATTTTATGGATAGTAATTACATGTATCATGGTATTGCTACTTATAAGAGTATGTTGGTAATACGTGAAGTTGAGGACTATTGAAGGATAATATGTTGAAGGAGATATAATTCAGTTATGAAGTGTTAAATTGGTTTCTTAAACTAAAACTTAGGAGAAAAATGAACAAATTAATTAATTGTAGGAAGTTGTTATAAAACAGAGGATAATTTAGAGAATTTTTAGGTGAGTACTATATTAAGGAATATACTTAGAAGCTAGGTTACGTGCAAAATTATGAGTGAATGGTGGAATATGGAAATCTCAAAGATTAAGTCAGAGGGTATATTTTTAAGAACTTTAAAGTTGCTAGTTTTAGAGGAAAGTATATAAGGTAAATTCCTTGAAATTATGAAGTTGATTGAATTTAGAAAATAGCTCAGAGGATCTTTTGTTGAGAAATTTAAATTCTAGTAAACTCAACAATTCATTCAAAAGGTAACTTAGAGAGAGTATTTCGGATAACTATAGAGATGCGAATACTCAGAAGCTGCATTAGAGAGTGTTCATTGAAAAATCTTGGGTATTTACCAAACTCAAAGATTGAACCTATGGTGAGCTTTAACACCCATAGGGTTTAGAGATTAGCTTAGAAACTTCTCCAGTTAAATACTTTAAGAATATCTCGACTCAGGAAATAGCCTAGAGAGTAACAAGGGTAAAATAAACCTATATTACCATTCTAAACTTCTTATACTTAAGGCATAGGATAATAAACTAATGACTAATCAACTTAGTTCTTATATAGACGAGTGTATTAGAAATATTTCATAATTTATATGTAGAATAAAGTACTAAATTGGGATACAAATCAAGAGATGATCAATAAGGACTGGTTGAGTTTTAAGTAAATAGGATTAGTGCTTCACTACACTTTGAAATATTACTTAAGAATATTTAGAGGCCTTAGTATGTGTATTGCTTGTGATTGTTAGTTTGTGGTCTTTGTATGTGCAGCGTGTGTGCTTGAATATTGTATTGCTGTTATGGAGTGCTGAATTGTATGTGTTAGTTGCTTATGATATTACTTGCTTTGAATTCTTTGAAATTGCTTGATCACTCTAGAAGCAATTTAACTAAAACTCAACTTAACTTCTAACCGAACATGCATTGCAACCCACTAATGGAAAGGACTAGAATTTTCGGGCTAAACATGGGCCCTTCAATGACGACATATAAAATGGTTCTCTCCCCACCCTTAATTCAACTAAGTGACAAGAGAAGATGCTGTAGCAAAATCGGGGATCGTGGTTTGAAGCGAAGTATCGGGCAAAGTGTAGTCTCCATCTCATAAGCCTTGGTTTGATTTCAATTTGTGTATGATATGTTAAACTTTTCAACTCGGATTAGAGCGGGTACAATTTCTCTGATCTCATGACGGACCAGATAATGCTATGCAATGCCATTTGTTTGTACATGCATAACATCTAACTAAAATTGTTTAGAAACCCTGGTTTCTCTGTATCAGATATATTCTATTGTCTTCGTTTTACTTACTGAGTAGTTTATTACTTATTCCCTTATAGTTCTTTTGTAGGTTTCTAATAGAACTATCGGCACTTTTCTAAGTCTTAGAAGATTAGAGAATGCAATTACGGAGTGATTTTTTCGAAGTTATTTTGAAAAGTTACACCACATGTTACTATCTATTAGATACTCAATTATACGCTTTCAAGTAGTGAAGTAGTGAACGCCTTATATAAACTATATCTATGTTAGCTACTAAAGTGGCTAACTTTTATTTTAAATTGGTTTACATGGTAGGACTATTATGACTCCTCAGTTTGAGGCATAATAGTTATTTAATATTAGTAAACACATGCCTACATTGTGTGTGGAAAAAATAAATATAATTGTGTGCAAGAGTATGAATAAAACATTCAAATAAAATAATTGAAGAGAAAAGTAAGAAACTAGGATATGAAAATATGAGGGAGAGAAGAGCATGAGAAAGAGAGGCCTATATTTTTAAAATGGATGGTTGCATAGAAAAAAAAAGTCCAAAAATGGGAGCAATTAATTATAATATAAATTAAAAGGTTCAATATATATCTATCATTCATTTAAAAAAAAAATAGATATAAATGAGATAAAATTAATAGCCTAATTATCAATGCTAAATCACATCTTAAAGATACGGCATCATAATTTATAAATATATCATATTTGTAGGTTACAATTTAATAAACTGAATACCATTATTATTAATAAATACAATTTTATCATATATGATAGAATGTACAATGTCTCCATACTGTATTTACTTTAGATCCTATAAAAGTAAACGACGTAATTGTCTTAAGTTGCTTATATCCATCTGGTAAAAATCATTAAACGTTAATAACGAATAAAAAACAATAATATATTTCTCTTCTAATTAGTTTTACCAAAATGAAAAAGAAATAAATATATAGACAAAACTCTAAAAGTGTGCATTGGTAAATGCTACTAAAATTTATACAGATTTGTCTTATTGAGCTGTTACAAAAAATTGGCAAGTAGAAGTCGTTGAAAATTTATATTAGAATTTCAATATTAGAGAATTGTAATAGAAAAATCTATAGGCTCTCTGTAAAAAAAGGTACCTTATAAATTCCAATATGATTTAAGTTGCCATAGAGTAGTTTTGGTTTTACAATTTAAGAATTGTTACTTATAGAATAAAGTATGTGTAGAGCTCATAGGTTATACACCCCTATATTTGCAACATCAGAATACCTCATATATGAAAACAGGAAGTATCCATAATATGTAATTTTATGATTTTTTAATTTTTAGAAAGATCATTAAATCACATTTCATAATAATAACCTATTTTCTATAAGGGGAGAAATAAAACAAGGGGAAAGTAATAGGAAAAATAATTGACCTGCCCTACTTTACTGTAAAAATAGGTTAAATGGTGACTGCATCGTGGAATTTGTCCATTGCCAGGCCATCTGTCCAGCTTGGTAGAGCCTGCGCTTCGTTCAGGTAGATTGTCTCTTGTTTGTTTTTATTTTATCGTTTGATTCGGTCAACTATGGCCCACAGACAGTTGAGATTCTGTGTGTGTGTGTGTGTGTGGATTTCTTGATATTGTGGGTTATGGTGACAGTGTATGCTCATCAGCAGCAAATGCCAATATTCTTTTCTGTAATGTAAAAAGATTGATCATCAACAAAAAGTTAATACAAATCGTTTCAATTGTTTTATGAATTTATCTGTGACTGCAAGTTTTATATAACATGATGAATCGAAAGTGTGCATTATAATCTTTTGGCATTGGATTGTGAGGATTCTAAAAATTTCAAGTTATATCAAAATTTTGCTTGTTTCAGAGTTGTTCATGATCTTTTACTTGCATTCAAAGTCGAGCTTAGGCCTTGAGCCCAAGGCAGTTGGCCCTAAAAGATGAGGTGCGTCAGATCGAGCATGAGGAGCTCATGTTTAAAAAACCCTATTAATACTTACCTCTCTACAGTCTCATTGCAGAAGTGAGGGCAAGGAGAGGGGATTTATGAGCTACTTAGGTGCATCGTTGATTTGATTGAAAAGGAGCTTGGATTGATGCTACTAAGCTAACATGGTAAGGAGATGATGGTGTCTGAGGTGGTAAATACTTAGGCCAAGGAAGCTTAGTGTGGGAAGGGCCGAGGTGTCACCAATTATCCCAAAGGGAAGTGCTGATGACCCAAGCAGGATGGAGCCTTGGTTAGGGAGTTAGAGTAGGACTCTGCATCTCATTGGGAAGATTGTAAACCCCACAAAATTTAACATTTTGGAATTAGAGTCAAATTCAAACATCGATAGCTATTTTTGTAGGCTTTAAAAAACTAGAGAAGTTAAAATTGATAAAATTTTCAAATTGAGAACGTTAAACCTTAAATTTACGTAACCACAAATTGAAATCACAAAATAGTTAAGAAGCCTAAAATCTAAAACTAGAAAAAAAAAAAAGGCAAGACCCTAAATTAAAATCTAAAAGAAAGGAAAAACCCCATATATAACATGTATATGTAGTAACTTTAACTTGAATTATGTCAAATCATGTAAATTTGATACAAAACCATTATAAACAATCCTAAATGATAACAATTGGCTAAATTAAAACAATTAAAGTAGTAAATTAATAAAATATTAATTTACCTCTATATACATGAAAATGGTACATACATGTATATATATAATGTAATATTTAATCACGTATGTTATAATATATGATATACCGGATAATATAGAATGATTAAATTTAAACCAATTGAATATTAAATTAAGGAAATTACATATTCCTCCCTAAAATGTACTTATAGCACCATGTGTGTACATATTGCATATAATTTCCTTCATACATTATATAATAGACGATCTATGTGAATTCTCGTGTACACTAAACCATATAATATACCATATAATTTATTAGTGTGTTTAACTAATTATAATGACAGCATGATGTGCCTGAATGATTTAATTTAATGTGTCAAAGTATCCATTCAAATCTATCAACTATAACCACTTAAGGACCTATAATATCATATCTTATTTATGGCCGTTTATAAATAATAACAACAAAAGTAGTAAAACAATAATAATTATAAAAAAAAAGAAAAGAGAAAGAGTAAATTAACAAATTTCAAAATGTAGAAGTTAGTATACAAATGTAATACATATTCTAATGCAAGAATTGGAATTTAAAAATATTAACCTTTTAGTAACGAATGGCTAACTAACAGTAGAATAGATGTTAATAATAATAATAGTAACAATATGTAAATAATAAACTTGTAACTAACAGTAGAATAGATTTTAATAATAATAATAGTAACAATATGTAAATAATAAACTTTACAAGTTTTTATATTGTATAATTTATTTGAAGTTTTCTCGTGAAATTTCGTTTGAAAACGGTATAAAAATAATTTTTACACACGTATAAAGTATATGTGCAAATAAAATCGAATGATGTACCGTAAAACGAACCTATTTTCCATGGATCTTTCCCTACCACTCTTTCCTTACTGTCAACTTATCATAATCTTGCTTGTTTTCCTTTATATAGTCATATATATGAAAGACAATGGACTGTATTATATTAAATGTGGTACAATAGCTTCGTTATCTTCATTTTGTCAATAAAACCAAGCCTGAAATCTTTACTTTCTCTTTCATTTTCTTCAAAACTACATACTCTCCCTCTAAAGAAAACATACATCCAGATATTATCCTAAACCCACTATTACAAAACCACTTCTTCACAGTGGAGCCACCACCTAATCACCAGAGAAACATCACCATAGTAGGCCAACCAAATTGCTTTTATGAAAGCAAAAAATTTCCAAATTTTGGTGCATTATAACCCGACCACTTTAGACTTTAATAACTTCTACCTTCAGCCACCACTTAGTAAGCCACCATCACCACCATGTTGTAGACATGAAGGACTATCAGATCTATCGTTGACGAGACTTAATGCTAATTATGTGGTAAGAAATCGAATTCAAAATCTTAGTGTTTCTTCTTTACATTTCTATACATACATATGTAAAGATACAAAGTTTTCTTCATTAAAGATTCAATTTTTACTGAAAAATCTTGCTCTAAATTGTATGTAATGAAATTCAATACATACTAAGATGTATTTCAAACAACTTTATTGAAAAAAAAAAAATGCTTAAAGATGATTGAATTGTTGGATCAAAATTAAGGATAAACATGTATATAAGTTGCGTTTTCCAACTTAAGAAAGCCACTTCGATGTGTGATCTGATCTTAGTTTGTACTCGTTTTCGTAAAAATTTTTGCATGACTAGATAGATCTCATGGAGTAAGATAGATATTAGATATTTTTGTTTCAATTTGAAGATGAAAGTAAAAATTAAGTCGAAAATTGAGGGGAGTGCATGTATATGTACTGGTTATTCTTGTTGATTCATTTGCCTAACATGGAAAAATAGCGTAGTCTCGATCCTTTATATATAATGAAATTGTGCTGCTTTTGTTTGTGTGAAACGAATGGGGGAGAGAAGAGTGAGACGTAAGTGGGTGTATGTTTTCCTAAGATTGTTAACTATTATTATTTTTCTCTTTTTCCATTTAGATTATCCACTTTCCCAAACAGCAATTTGTATGTATGTGTTGTGTATATTAAACAAACATTTGCGTCTAATTTCCGAAACAGATGCAAGCATTATACGTGGTTATATATAATAATAATAATAATAATAACAACAACGATAACGTGTGTTCTTGAAGAGATGTAACATAATTACATATTTATATACGTATTGAAGTATTGAGTTATAATAATAACGATCACAATAATAATGATAATAATAGTGGGGATAATAATATAGGGATTATATACTTATAAGAATTAAAAATGACTATATTTGTAAATGCGAACATGTGTGATATGATCTAATAATAACAATAACTCTATAATATGGATAAGCTAGATTTTTAATGATCTGCTTCTTGAATTAACAATGTAATTTCAATATTTTTTAATTAACTCTATTATTTTATTTAACTTATATTAACATATTACCATTTATCTCTCTATACATAAGCATTACAATTAAATTGTAATATAACCAAATACTAATGTAAAATTTACAAAAAATGAGAAAATTTAAACTTGTATAATATTTACTAAATTGTATATTACTCATTTGCTAAAATGGTATTTTCTATTTATCGCAATAAATAGGTTAAGCAATATGAAATATCATTAAAAATATTAGATAAAGTAAATGATTGAAAAATAAAGTACACTCGCACTTGATAAGGATTTACTATAAAAAAAAATAATAATAATAATAACAAATAAATAAATAAATAATAAATGTGATTCAAAACCTAAGTGGAAACGAAAATCCTAAGATAGATAGTTAGATAATTAGGCGGTTTAGTACTACAACAAGATACTTATTAGGTTTTTATTATTTTATTTATCAGGAAGCATTGATTAGGAGGGCGAACTGCCCATGGATTACTAGGAATCATATCGACTTTAATTAAGTGAGTATTCCTGATGATTCTATATTTATTTTATGCTTATAATTAGTGTACTTAAAGTAAATGTTAATAATTTGATGAATGGGGGTTCAGGTTATGCATATGCTTAAATATTAGTCATGTGCTGTGTAAAAAGTTGTGAAGCATAATAATTGAATAATTGGTTGCTTGATTTATTATTGTATAATTGAATGATTTATTAATATTGGTTGATTGCCACATAAATTGACTTAATTATATTCGATTTAACTAAAATAAAATGGATAATGCATAAGCATGAACATTGCATATAATGTTCCGGCCGTCATCTCACGCTGTTGATAATGAAGGGCTTGGAGGGATGGATTCTCACATGATTTGATTAGTATAGTATAGGAACATTGGTACAACAAGATCCTACCCTTGGTTCGTAGGTTTACTTAGCGCCGGAGACACTAATCATAGGTAATTGGGGGTCGTGTCTAAAAACCACCGCTGTAGGGTATAAGAGTAGACTACAGGAGTTATCTCATCGTTAGACTTGGAATTTTGTGTGCTATTAGATTCCTTTGAAACGAAAACATATTTCGTGAAATATGTAATTTAAATTTATGGTTAAAAACTTCGAGTGCTAGAGTCCAATTGTGAATGATGCCGATGTATCTCCGACCCTTACTTCGAAGAGTATTAAATTTAATGTTGTATGCAGTATTGGTTAATTGCATATATATTGTTTGGCATATTGTTTGCTCATGCATTTATATGTTTGGTAAGAAATTGTTTGATAACTTGCTTACTAGTATAGTATGAGAGATAATTCACTAAACTCGTGTAGCTTACTCTTAAATAGTTTTCTCTTGCAAATTGCTAGATAATCGAGTATGGGTTAAGAGTTGAGTATTAAGTACCAATGTTAAGATGCATAGAAGTTAGAATTTAGGGATACATTGTGTAGATGGTTTGAATTATTACATATAATTATTAATACTAGATTTAGATTTTATAACTTTTGTAAATTTAAGTTTTAGAATTTTACTATCTAATCTTATCTTTTGGGATATCGATTTTCTGTGGTTTTGAGGAATTATGGAATATTGGATACTTTAGTTATTTATATAATACAAGAAGTTTATAAATTAAAAATGTAAAATCCTAGAGATTAATTAATTAAAGTTTTGCAATCTCTGATTTGTAAGATAATTTTCGTATTACGGATGCACATGTAATATGAAAATTTTAGGTGATCTTATGAGACCTCCTTACGTTTATGACATAAAATATCCCTCTTCTCATGTTTACATAAGATATCTAATAGCAATCGAGTTAATAATTTAAATTGATATTATCGTTTCTAGTTTTTAGCTGGTACTATTTGAAGAGGGATTGAATTTACGCAATTTCTAAGCTTGCAAAATAGAATACTATGAGTGAGCACCGGGGTGTTGTCTAGCTTAACAACTCCGATATTTAAGTTAGTAGGATGTTTTGGAGAATAAGAGTGCTTAAGAGTAATTATAAGGTTTAAGTGCACAAAATATCAAGTAGTTTATTGTTGAAAATTGATCTTGTATTTATAGATGAGTGGTGCTAGCAGTTAAAGACTAGTTAGTAAAAAGCCACATCTACAAGTGTTGAAGAGTAGAATTATGGTGTTCGACATGGTTCAGATAAGTAGGGAATGGTTGTTGACTTAGTTTTTTAGCTTTATTTGGAATTTTCTCTACATTATGAGCTTGAGCCAAGGGCGGCTTATCATAAGGAGGTCGCTTAAGAGGGTTGAGATAGGTTTGAGAAGCTCATGTCTAAAAAACCCTATCAATAGATATAAAATACCTTTCATGCATTAGATAAGATATGTAAATGAAGTAAGCTTGTGAAAGAGTAAGAATAGAGAAATTTTTTGGTTAAAACAAATATGTTGGTTACTCCTCATCTTCCTTTCATTAGGTTATACTCATGCGTATACTGACAAAAGGCAGTCCGGTATATTCTGCATCCATCCTTTTAAACGGGAGCTAAGTGCAAATTTAAGTGTTTTTCCAATTGATAATATCAGAAAGTTAGAATTCGTTGCAGTTTTAGAAACGTTTTGTGCTCATTTGATGAAATCAAAAGGTTCAAAGCTTCTTCCATCTAGACGGGTAACTAAATTGTTATAGTTAAAGTATACACATGGAACTAAAGACGTCAAATTATTAGTATTTGGTAATGGCGATGTTTTTAATAATCTTTTCTAACGAGCATCTATCGTATTTTTATCTGGGCAAGCATGTAATTTAATCATCGATGACTACAAGTCAATGTATCACTGGGCACTGCGTATATTATGAAGCAGCAAGTAATTGCTACTAAATTATTGGAGTTTGTAATAAATATATGCGTCATTTTTGCCTGACAATATGACATGGGTAGAAAACGACAAATACCGAAATTTAGGTAACATAGATTACTTGTCAAAACCATCTGTCCAAAACGTACATAGGGAGAGTCTAAATTAAAATTTTATTTTTAGTCTTATATGAGATTTTTTTTCAAAAATAAATGACGTACACAGATTCGTTAATTCGTGAGGAGGATAACAGTTTTGGAAAATAGTTTTTTTTTTTAAAATAAAATTATGAACCATAAATCTTCGGGGGAATGGAGAATGAAGTGGCTTACAAGTGAATTCTTCTTGTGATTGTATAATAAGGGAAATTATTCGAAAGAAACCATCAACATTTGAGAATTAGGTCAAATAAGATATAAACACTTAATTGGTTAAAATAAGGATAAGTGTTATGCTAATGTTCCGTTTACTTTGTTAAATAAAAAGAAAAAAAGAGAATGAAATATTAATCCATTCAAAATAGAATGAAGAGGTAATAGCTATTATATTTTTTAGTTAGATAAAAATGATTTTATGGAATAGCTTGTAGTAACAGACTGATGATTAAATTGTCCTCATCAATTAAAACATACCTAAATTAAAACAAATCTCTCTCCTGTCAAGGCAAACCTCTTCAATTAAAACATATCTCTTTCCTCGCGGATTAAAACAAGTCTCCTATCTTTCCTTCTCATGTTTAATACATAGATACGGTAAAATAATTCGAAAATAAGTTTCGAATAAAAATTATTATGAGAATATGATAGTAAAATCTCATGAAGGGCATGCAACTTTACTGTATAGATTTTTTTTACATTGAAATTATATGCTTTTCATGTAACTTTAGTGTAAATAATTTTACACCGAAATCGCATAAATCATATAGGGGTATGCGATTTTAGTGTAAAAAATTTACATTGAAATCGCATGCGCCGGTACGATTTTAGTGTAAAAAAATCCCTACAGTAAAGTCATATACCCTCTAAATGATTTCGTTATCTTCTTCTAATAACTTTTGCTTAGGATTTATTTTCGAATTATTTTTCGTCTAATTACTGTATCGATGTACTAATCTCTCCTTTTTCCCGTTACTCATCTCTCTCTTTCTTCCCTTCGTTATCTCACTCTTCGCCAAAAAAGATCTTTGATGAGAAACTGTAAGCTGTTTTGTAGTGAGAAACAATGAACTTTGGGAAACAAAGGAAGGATCGGCGAGTTTTGAGAATGAGCGTTGGTGGCTTAGGGATAGCACTTGGTGGAATTTGTTTTGCAAGTTTTATGTGTGGCTGTGATTAGTCTGTTCTGGGTCGTCGAAGTTTGTGAGTAGTTGGTTGCAATGTGTTCCTTCGCGGTGTACAGTTGCTAGGGTTCGTAATCAAAGAAGATGGTTAGTACTAGTGAAATTGAAAAGCATGTCCTGTCATAATAGTGTAGTAACGTTGTGTTAATTGTTTGATGGTGTGGTATGGTTGGCTCGTCAGGGTTCAATGATGGTGGTGGCTTATAGTGGTGTTCGATAATGGTGGTGGTGCTTTCTGGTTGTTGTAATAGTCTCAGTAGTGGTGAATGGTGGAGGGTGTTGGTGGTATTGGGTTTTCTATGAAAATGCCAAGAAGGGTCGTATGTATCTTTTTTGATTGGAATTGCAATTCATAACTTCCTTTTAAGAATCCTGATTGCTCAATTTTCAAGAAAATCAATTCTTAGGAGTTGTGATTCAAGAAATTGAACATTGTAATACGGGGGAAGTAAAGAATAATGGGAAAATGAAATTGCCATATTCCTCATGAACATGCCGTAAGCGATTTAAATAAGGGCTTTCATTATAACATTATTATGCCGCCATTAACATAAATGATATGGCTATTACCTTACATATAGTGCTAATGTGATGCTTACATATCAATTCCTTTTGTAATTATTAAAAAAAGAAAAAACTAATATATAGAATTATAAAAAATGAAATGAATAACTAAAAAAAAGAAAGAAAAAATTTGAGAAAAGAAAAACAAGTGTTGAAGTTGAAAAAATATATGTAATTAATGTACTTATTAAAAAGTTAGAGAATCATAAAAATAAAAAAGAAATATAGAGAAAAATAAAAAATAAAATCGGCAGCCTCAACTGACAACTCGATTGATATTAACATGGTGGGGTGCGATCCACTTAAAGTTATCGATCCCTCATAGAGGTTCGCGTGATCCCTTGGGGCGGTGGACGGCCAACCCAAGCTGCCATTTAAAAAAAAAAAATCGCATATTAAGAAGTGCCTTCACTTTTGTTTTAATTTCACTGGTTTTTCTGCAGGCATCAGGCTGTCATGGCTCGCCTTCTGAACTGGGATAGTATTAAAAAAGTAATTCATATTCCCTTTTAAGGTTTTATAATATTTTGAAAGATATAAGATATTGCATTTCATCCTGAGCCTAGTCACATATTCTCGTGTTGGAAATGTCGTAGCTTAGATTAAAAGAAGAGTTTCCATATTCCTGTAGCTAATATACGGAATGTACTTATTAAAAAGCTTAGGCAGAGGATATACATAAATGTGTTTCCACCATCATTTCTATTGATTAGAGCTCAAGTATTGATATTGATGACAAATAATTCTTTATGTTGTTCTTTGACAGTCCCGTTCAGTTAGGGATTTTGATGATTGTGCAACTCGTGTCCTCGGGAAGTATGAGGTAAGATTTTATTTTTCTATTATCTGTTTATTTCCTGGAAATCGATAAAAAGATACTCCTTTTTCTTTCTTTTGTTTTTCCAATAACTAAAGACATTCCTTTTTGTCAGACATTTGATACATACTATAGACATTGTAGCAGTGCTAATTTTGTTGGAAATGTATCAGTACCACTCCTATGCATCAGTGCACTGGATGATCCTGTATGCACTAGTGAAGCTATTCCATGGGATGAGTGCCGATTTGTTTCCATCTTGGCTTCAAAAGATTTCTATTTTTCAAAATCAGATTCTGTTCCCGCGTTTATGTATTGCGCCAAAAAAAAAAAAAACCTCAGTGACTTGGTGAGGTGATGAATTAAAGAAGTCTGCATGTGTTTATATTATTTACTCCAGCCAAATTCTTGAGAATCTCCAGCGATTTCATGACTGTTTATTCAAACATTCAGATGCTTTTGTTGATATGTCTGATATTTCAATGCAGTGGCCTTATTACCTTACCTGTCTCTACAGTAATTAGTCCAACAGATATATTTATCCATTCGCCTTATTTTTCTTTGAATATGGTGGATGTGTACTAGTCACTACAATTACCTTCCATACTTTGAGTCTTTTAGGATCTATTCTATATCTGGCTTTGAAGACAGATAGTTTGACTTTGACTAAAAACTAATGACGTGGATTGTGAATTATCATAGGGCAAACAAAAATATCATTTTAGCCGTAACAAAACATGGAGGACATCTACCTTATTATGAGGGGACAGCTGCAACTTCCATGTGGTAAGTCATGCCGTTCTGGTTTCCTAATTTTAGATTTTCATAGCTGCACTCAGAAATGCACCTGGAGTCTCATAGAATTCGCTATGCTGGAGTTTCAGGATTCGCAAGTCATATTTAAATATAAATTATTTTCTGTTTGCCAGCACATAATGTTGCTTTGCCAATGCTCTTCATTAGGAAAATTTGAGAAAATGATAAGAGGAAAATGCAAATATATTTGGACACCACAACGCGTTCATGACTGCTCCCTACTAGCAATGGACTTTGTGGAAATTTTATGAAATCTTTTCCTCCCTCCAAATGCACTCGTGCTTATTCTCTTCTTATCTTACTCAAGTTTTCTTCATGAATAGCATTCAGACTAA
This sequence comes from Lumnitzera littorea, assembly GCA_024138015.1. Taxonomy (NCBI): domain Eukaryota; kingdom Viridiplantae; phylum Streptophyta; class Magnoliopsida; order Myrtales; family Combretaceae; genus Lumnitzera; species Lumnitzera littorea. The sequence goes on from JAMXBB010000011.1 coordinate 994,982, forward strand.
ACATTTAAAATATATTACTATGTTTAATTTAGTATGTCTTTTGGATTGTGCTTTGCTGCACGAGGTTGTCTTTTTTCCCCCTTATTGCTTGATGCATGCCAGGTAAATTAAGTGGAGTAATAAGTGATTTGGTGTATTTTCATATTTTTGTTGATATTAAGAATTGTTCAAATGAACTGCAGGTGGGTAAGAGCTCTTGATGAGTTTTTTGAAGTTCTATTTTCAAGTCCTATGACCAATAGAAAACCAAAGGTGCAGCATCTATTCTTTTCTCTGAAAACCTGAATGCATTGTGATTGGGCATAGGCTTTTATCGAGGAATGGCATAATATAGGGAGGTCCTAAATTTTTCTGTCCACTCCTAAACAATGCCAATTCTATTTTCTGACGTTGAAGCGAGTGGTAGCTTACTCACTGACCAGTCCATCCAGTCAGGTCATAGCTCCAATTTTTTAAAAAAGGTGTAAAATATTCTGATTTTGATCAGCATGGTCCTTCTAGGCCTTTCTAATTGGTCTGGCCTTTGGATCCTGGTCAAAACCTTGTGGTTTGGTTTGGATATTATAGCATTAGCAAAGTTATGAGTTTCTTTACTTTGATGCCCCTAGCAAGACTGTCATTTCTTTGGCAACAAATTGAAAGCATTCGCGTCCGTGACGTATTGTTGGATCAATTGGTTCTTTCTCTTTTATAACATAAGACATGAAATGGAGACTTGAGCTAGTCTCCATCACTATAATTCTGTTTTATTTACTGGGTTAAACATTCTGTCCATGGATCTCTTTTATTCATCCCTTCTTTGTTCCCCCACTTGAAACTTCTGCTCTTCCTTTTGTTGCAGATTCAAACATCCTCACTGCCTGGATCTTCCATTGATCAGGGCCCGTACGTTAATATAGTGGAAGGTGGAATGGTGTCTGCAGTCTGCTGTGTGCAAAGAAGCGATGCAGTAGAAGAGCGCGCTACAAAGGGAATTCCTCAAGTGAAGACGGACGAAAGTGCCACTACAGAAACAGAAAAAGACCACAGCAACAAGGGCACACATTTAGAGGATAATCGATTTAACCAGTCGGAACAATCCTTTTGGCTTCTCGCTTATGTTGCCATCATGACAGCATGGCCGCTGGTAGGCTCAGCTCTTCTGTTAGTTCTCAAGAGAAAGTTCAAAAAGATCGTGCCAGAAGCATTCTTGAGGAGATAGAAGCAAGTAGGGTCTGCAATTCGTATTAGCAGATCGTGTCCCGTGTCTCTAATTTGTATTAGTGTCAAAAATATGTGAAATTAAGTAAAGATCACAAATAATTAAGTTACAATATAATTGTATCCTCTTATCTTATATTATATCGTATCTAGTGTTTTTTCTCTATAATCATGCAAATAATTGTGTCGTGTCATGTTCTATATTATCGTGTTGTGTCAACAATTGCTAGCCCTATAAGCTAGTGACATAATAATATTTTTTGTGAATATACCGAATGACTTCCTAAATGATGGCAAACTCTCATGATTGAATTAATATTAAACTTATGGATGTTCAAATAAAATTATGTACAATATCTTGTGATCATCCAATTGAAGATACTGGTATATTTCGATGGTTCGGCTGTGATCATGCAGTCCTGATGATGTTCTGCCTCTAAAGAGAGTTGCCAACCGGCTTGTCCTCTATAACATGTTGGATCAAGTTTCGTGAATGAATGATGGATGGTGTAGTTGAAGTATACTGCATTATAAAATAGGAATCAGTAAATGTAGCAAGCATATGTAAAAAAACATACAAGGAATATTTCTTCTTTTTATCTTAGATTAATCATACCGTAAGCCTGTAAAAAAAAAATTTAAAGGTTGAGTGGAACCGGAGCCCGTAAATTTTAACGCCGTCTTAGATCTGCAATTAATACTATTTATAAATCAAATTAAAAGACTTTTGAGCCCAAACATCAGAATATAAGTGAATTAAGAAATTTCAGTTCCTAAAGTCTAGTTATAATTTCAAAATATAACTTCTCACTTAAAAATTTTTAAAGATTTCTTTTCGTTACTATACCCTTCTTTTTTCTTTGAAAGCCCAAAATTACTCATATAGACTCTTAGTAGTAACTGCATACTTAGAAAGTCGTCTTTAGCAGCAGTGTGTTGTTTTCATTTTTATTGTTTTTTTAGTGTTGAAACTTGTCACTTCATGCTCGGGTGAGATCTTTTTCGTTGCTCAAATATCACTCTAATTTGTCACCTCCTTATTTAGTCTACTTAGAATTATAGCCTCTTACACAAATAGGACTATTCCCTACTTTTTTTCGTTTGAAACCCCAAATAGTGGAGTTTATCTACGTGAAAGTTGTACTCCACCCCAACTTGGACGTGACACCTGCAGTAGCTGATAATTAGAAAGGAGAAAGCTACTGCACCATACACATCATTCATCTCCAAGTTTTAGAAGCAACGGTTCTTACTCTATCTTCCTTAGTGAAACATATTCTGGCTTCTTAAAAGTTACAATCATATTTTTTTTTCCCTTTCCTAGAAGGCTTAGGACTAAGTAACAGTTTGAACCCTTATCCTTTTCCAATTTAGTTAGTAATGGACCACTTACAGTGGTTGTGCATGACTGTCATAGCTAGAAGGGTCAGCTAGGAGTTCACTGCTTCATCGGAGTTTCCAAACGTGCTGTCCGAAGCCACTCTCTTATGTTAGCACACAGTTCACTTGCCAGGTTCGTAAACACAACGTCAATAAAATTTGAATCTAAGAAACACCAAATCCCAACTTCAAATAGTAAGGCATGACTTTGTATTTCAATTAATTGTTGTGTTGAATACCCTATTTCGAAGTGTTAAGTTATATTTGATACTGTTTCAGTCGCGTTGAGGAGTGTTCAAGCAGTCGTGGACTGCTATGTTGTTAATCTTCCATGCGTGTGTGCTCCGATGTTCTACAGTAGGTGAGTTTTAGCACCCTCTGTTTTGTTATGGCTTGTAAAAACCAAGTAGCTGCTGTTCACTATAGCATAAGAAGGTGTGTCCAAATTCCTGAGTTAAGAATGGTTGGGTGATGCTGTAAGTTCCATTCGTGTAATGAGTATCCTTTAACATCTTTCAATATGTGTGTGTCTTCTATCACAAGCATGGCAATTGTGTCACACTTTGCAGTCTATAAGTGAGTATAAGCTTTCAGTGCTGAGTGTCGTCGCGTTTTTCTGTTGATAAGTGTACGCGTGCATGTCTTGTTCTTTTTTGTGTCCGAATAAATGTTGTAGTGTATAGTTAACTTCTCTCTCTCTTAGATTATCTCTGTCATGTGTAAGGTCGGTCGCGTTGTTGGGTTGATTGTTGCTGCTAGGATTGGGCCATGTTTATTCTATTGTCGGTGGTACAACTGCTAAGTGAGCCATGATTGCTCTGTGTCGTGTTGTTGCTGCTGCCATGTTGGACTACGTTTCTCCTTCTTTTCTAATATATGTAGTCACTGCTGCAAAGTTACGTCACTTGGTAGTGTGTCGCGTTGGTGTGTTGTCTCGGCCTTGACAGGAGTATTAAGGCGACTGTGTTCTTGTCTAGCTCTCGCATACTTTTTAACTTATTGCTGGATGTTCACACAACAGCCAAACATCAGTCAGCAGCGTTGATTTTTCCCCTTCCCTTGCTAGTTGTTGTTGCAACTAATTGGGTTGTGTCCCACCCATCTAAGTGCCATCCTAGCTTTTAACTAAGGAGGACAGCAGCTAAACCGTGTCCCTTGCATCAGTTACACCTTAGGCTCCAAGCTCCTGTCTTCTTGTCTCAGCTTTAATATCTGAAGTCACTCCTCGTTCATTTCTTTGGACTGTTGCAACGTTTGGGAACACATGAGCTGCCAAAACCGAAGCCCCAACTCTTCCCTTTACTCTTTTGCGACGAGTCAACCCCACTCTAAATCCTTCATAGTGTAAGATTAATGAAACCTTCTCATCCACCAAGTTTAGAAGAAATTCCAAGGCTTCAGCAAACTTTCTCCTATTAAAGAACTTTAACTAATAACTAATGAACTTAAATACATGTAACAAAACCTAATATCTATCTTAGAATTAGGATTTGTGGTGAAATACATAAAAACACGAGTAAATGTCTAATTAAAAATATAACAAACTTTAAATACTTAATTATTGAAAATTATAAAGAATAACTTCCTCTTTCACTTCTACTTTATTAGTTAATCACAATTAAAAATTTTCTTTTTATCAAGTGATTTTGATTAAGATTTCGATTTGCCTACGGACTATTACAATTCATGATTTGCTATGGCTAAGTGAGTTTCTTATGGTCCTATGTCTTATGTGTGCTTGTAATTTAGTAGCATTAAATTGCTAAATTAAATGGTTAATGTTACGCCGCAAAAAGGTGAAGTCGTAACAGTCTTGATGTGTGAGTCATCTTAAGATAGAATTTTTGTCCATATTGTTGTTATCTTAAACCTAGTTCATATTAGACGTACTTGATTTTATCTCTTTAATGTGTCCAATTTGATACTTATTTGATATAAAATTGCAGAGTAATTATCTGAAATAATTTGTTAAAAATAAACTTGTAATTTAACCTTATAAAAGAGTGATAATAAATCTCACATGTATTTGTTATTTCACTTACAGACCAAAATATTAAAAACTATCAAGTCCTTTGAAGAGTCTTGTGTAGTTTTCCTTAAATAATAAAAGGTTAATACTAAGGATAATAACTAACTATTTCTTGTTGCATCTTACTCTTTGTCCTAGTTTACTAGTGTTTTGGTGTTGGGTAGATACTTTGAAATCCATTTGAGACCTGTAAAACAAACTATAGGGGAAGTATGCACTTAGTACATTATAAGCAGGATTTTCAATTAAGTTAGTTAAATGCAATACATGTACAAACAAATATTATCACATAACATTATCTGATCCATCGTAGGATTAAAAAAATTGCGCTCGCTTTAATTTGGGTTAAGGAGATTGACGTCGCATATTTCGCGAATCGAGACTAAACCGAAGCTTGTGCAACAGAGAACACCCTCCTCCCGTGATTACCTTCGAATCACGGCTCCAAACCTTGTTACGACCTCTTCTCCTATCATTTAATTCAACTAATGGTGGGGAAATGACTATTTTAGCTATCCTTATCGAAGGGAGTTCATAATTGACTCGAGAATCCTAGTCGTTACCTTTAGTGGGTTGCGATGCATATCAAGTTATATGTTAAGACAAGTTTGAGTTAGTTTATTTTTTAGGTGATCAACAAAGTTCAAACAATTCAAGCATAATAATATTTATAGAACAAACATATCATGGAACTCAACTCTCATCACAATGAATTGAAACCTAATCACAAATGCTGCATGCGCACAAACAGCTAATTATAATTACAAGCCAATTTATACAAAAGTTTCCAAATATTCTGAAATAATATCCCAAAATACTATGAAGCATTGATCCTACTTACTTGTTCAAATGTTTACTGTGAAAGACTTAGGTTGTCAATAATTTGATTATTGGGAAATCCTATATACATAAAACCTAAATTTAGTTTTTGTAATAATTACGAAAATATTAGGGTTTTATCTAAAATGAATATATATATAGAGAGAGAGAGAGAGGGAGAGGGAGAGAGTATATTATCATAATAACATATAGTTTTATTATATTATGTATATTTATATATATATACATCGAGTTAAATTATTAATTATTAATAATATATGTAATTTATACTATTATATATTATATATCGTTTTAATCGTATCAAAATGTATTTTTAATTGATTAAATTACGTTTTAATTTCGGTAAGATTACTGTAATATATACCTTCTAGTAATATTATAGAGTTATAGGTTATATTACTTAAGATTGTCCGATTTTAATGAAATTAGTATTGTTGAGTTCGTATAGATCTATCGATACGTATTACGGGTTTTATTTCGAGAGATGACTACGAAAAATATTTTTTGTTTCTACTATACTTATACGCTCTTATAATAAGTATTATCATGTTATATTCATATAACATAAAATAAGCTATATTTTACATAATTTTCCTAAAATAGCTTAATAATACCTATAATTTCTAATCTTAACATGCGTATACCCTAACCCATGTCGCATATTAGTACCAAATACGAAAAAATTCCATTCTACCTAAACCTGATTAGCATGTATATGTATAGGTTTTATTTTCATATTTACTCAGTAAGTAAGCGGGGGACAAAAGTATGCACTTAGCACATCATAAGCAGGGTTTTCAATTAAGTTAGTTAGATGCAATGCATGTACAAACAAATATCATCACATGGCATTATTTGACCCGTCGTGGGATAAGAAAAATTGCGCCTGCTTTAATCCGGGTTAAGGAGATTGACGTCGCATACTTCGTGAATCAAGACCAAATTGAAGCTTGTGCAATGGAGAACATCCTCTTTCCATGACCACCTTCGAATCATGGCTCCTAACTTTGTTGTGACCTCTTCTCCTATCACTTAATTCAACTAATGGTGGGGAAATGATTATTTTAGCTATCCTTATCGAAAAGAGTTCGTATTTGACCCGAGAATTCTAATCGTTACCTTTAGTGGGTTGTGATGCATATCGGGTTATATGTTAAGCCGAGTTTGAGTTAGTTTATTTTTTAGGTGATCAACAAAGCTCAAACGATTCAAGCATAATAATATTTACAGAACAAGCATATCATAGAGCTCAACTCTCATTACAGTAGATTGAAACCTAATCACAAACACTGCATGCACACAAACAGCTAATTGCAATCACAAGCCAATATATATCAAAGTTTTCAGATATTCTGAAATAATATCTCAAAATGTTATTAAGCATTGATCCTACTTACTTGTTCAAATGCTTACTACGAAAGACTCAAGTTGTCATCAATCTGATCATTGAGAAATCCTATATACATAAAAACTAAATTTACTTTTCGTAATAATTACGAAAATATTAGGGTTTTATCTAAAATGGATATATATATATATATATA